>JAJOZX010004785.1:0-47500 GCA_023014485.1 Bathynomus jamesi | reverse complement strand
ATCTTGTCTCAACAAGGCAAAACGAACTTTCTATCGTGTCAATAATAACACTCGTACTTTGTCAAAAAATATTTCAGTACTTCCATTTTTCCCGGGCTTTTTAGGCATTGCTAATGTACTTAAACTTTTGGATATTAATGTAGTATTTTCATATAGCAATATTGTGAAAAATATCATAGTAAAAAATAGCCCTACCAATAATTCAGGCATTATCTATAAAATTGGTTGTAAACAATGTGATTCCTTTTACATAGGTCAGACGGGAAAGGATTTGCACACACGTATAAAACAGCATCAATATTCCGTTAGAACAGGACAGTTGTCCAGTGCCCTTTTTGTCCATTAGTCAAAGTTATCCCACTGTATTGATTGGAATAATACTTCAGTTTTATTCCACTCTAGCAACATTGTTAATAGAAATATTCTTGAGTCTGCCATTATCCAACCTTCAAATAACTTCAACGTAAGCAAAGGTCTTTTTCAACTCGATCCTGTTGTTTTGAATTCCTTCAAAACAAATTTAGATAAGAAGGGTAGAACGCTAAATCTTTGGTAAACTTGTATGCTACTTTATTAACTTTTAATTTTCATTTTATTTTTACATACATCGAAACTTAACCATAAAAGGCAGTGTTAAAACCCGGGCAGATTTCCAGTATAAATTTGTATTTTTATAATTCATTTGATCTTGTGCTAAAAATCGATATTTTTTCCTTACAAATCTGTATGCCTCTCTGATAATCCTTTAATTTTTAATTTTTACTTCTCCGTTTATTGCATATATATATATATATTTTTTTTTTCTTTTTTTTTCTTTCTGTAACCTATATATAGGCTGTAACCCTTTTATGTACTTCAGTGTTCCTGAGGATGTCATTAGACGAAAGCGCTTGAGCACCATTTTGTGTTTCCTTTCCTTCGTGGTTTTATTCATCATAAATATTTTTCACGTGTTACTTTCGTGAAATAATTTTATATATATATATATATATATATATATAATATATATATATATATATGTTACAGTCAAAGTGTGTAACCAGCCATTTCGCGTGATGGCTGAAACTTTTAGTCATTTCGCGAAATGGCTGTTTCACTTGGCCATTTCATGAAATGACTAAAATCTTCAGCCATTACGTGAAATGACTGAAATTTCACCTTGGTCATCTCATGAAATGGCTAAAATGACTTTTGTGTAATAGGTTTCTCAAAACAAGTTATCAGATCTTAATGAGGGCAAAAGTTAAAAGGAGGGTGATTTTAGTTGTTAATCACTCGCCTACTGGCTTTGCTACAGCTCACAATGGCTTAGGGTAATCTTCAAGCAAAGTTTAGAGAAGCAATTTTTAAAAAATATCAGCAGGGTCAAAAGAACTTAATTCCTAAAGAGGAGTACAAGACAATTGAAGACCTGAAGACAGCTGGCCAGGATCCATCTTCCAAGTCATGGATACCACATTCTCAAGAAGTAAGTTTTTATTATCTAAAGAAATTTATCTAAAGGAAATTCTGTTATTTGACTGTATCAAATGTGCTGTTAGATATATTAAGTATCATAAATGTATTGTACTGTATTCATGCAATCAATTTGATCTTTGCCCTCAGAGACTTCTTACTCAGTCTGATGTCAAGCAGATGAGCATGTCTCCCTTCGGCAGGCTCTGAAGTCTACAGCCACTGGTGGTCAGGGTTTTTGCAAGATGTGACTGTGGTACTGGCAAGAAAAAGCGTGGTACAAATAGGTGCAAGTGTTACAAGGCTAAGCGCAAGTGTAATAGCCGTTGTCATAACAGTCTCACGTGTCCAAACAAATGAGTGCAAAGTTGTTCATCTATGCTGACGTGATGATAGAAACAAATTGATTAATGTCAATTGTTATGTATTAGTCTTAGCTAATAGCTTTATTGCTGCGTAAGCTTCAATTTTAGTGTGTGTATGTAGAGTATTTATTGAAGGTCTAGATAGAAATGTTAATGTTAACATCATATATGAAACGTTCAAATGTGTATTTGAAGTGTGTTTCTCACTTATTTTAACAGACCTGAAGATGTATGTATGTTTTGGCAGATTTAGTTAGTTAAATAAAGGTTTACAATTTTATTGTGATGTTTGTTGTTTCTATGAATTCATTGAATGCTGCATATGACATATGCCGCATATAACATTGTTTTGAGAAACCTATCACACAAAAGTCATTTTAGCCATTTCATGAAATGACCAAGGTGGAATTTCAGTCATTTCACGTAATGGCTGAAGATTTTAGTAATTTCATGAAATAACCAAGTGAAACAGCCATTTCGCGAAATGGCTAAAAGTTTCAGCCATTACGCGAAATGGCTGGTTACACACTTTGACTAACATATATATATATATATATATATATATATATATATATGGTAAATGAAAAGCCTTATCTCAAATAATTATACAATATATTAAATGCCTAATGATTTTTAATAATATACCGGGTTGCCCAGAAAAAAGTAAGCTATTGCTTTTATCAACTATTATATTTACTATTGTCAAGATTTGCTTGTTTTTATAACGATTTAAATAAATAATTTGCTTTTATATGTAGCACTTCTATATGTCTTTATAATATTTGTTTTAAATATACTCTATTTATCTTTGTTGCAGATTTTTCAAAAATATTTAATCACCAATCAAAAATGCTTTCATATAGTCAAGAAAATCTCATATTGATAAGACAATTACGTATTGAGAAAAATTGATAGAACTGGATTTGTTGTTAGAACCAAAGGTAGTGGAAGAAAAAGAGAAGTTCGCACTGATGAAAATATTACAATGGTTGAGGAAATGGTTCTTAGTCAGAAAAAAAAGCCTGGAATGCATATGGCACCAAATGAAATTGCAGCAGAAACCGGAATTTCAAGAAGTTCTATAGAACGAATTGTCAAAGAAGACCTGCAATTGACAGTTTACAAACGCATCCAGTGCTCGTGTCTCCGAGCAACTGATACAATGTGAAAACAGACAAACGGAACGGACAGATCTTGCGTGAAGTCAATAAGATGAACAGAATGGAAGCATGTCAAGCTTTTCTTGAAAGATTTCCCAATGTCAATAGAATCTGGTTTAGTGATGAAAAATAATTTTCAATTCGATCACCTATCACCACTTAAAACAATCGAGTGTATTCTATAGAAAGAACCAAGAGAGAAGTAATATCGGAAAGACTTTTAATTCAACGGTTTAACTTTTCTAAAAAACTAATGAGCTCCTGCTGTGTCTCAAAACTGGGTAAAAGTAGTGATGTTTTTGTTGAAAGCGATGTTAAAATGAATGTTGTTTATTATTGCAACAATATATTACAGAAACATCTACCAAAAATTCGCGAAATTTCGGCAAATCGATATACATTTGAGCAAAATGGTGCAAGTTATACTGCTCACCTTATGAATATTTAAACAAAGAAGTTCCTGACTACATAAAACCTAAAGATTGGCCTGGTAACAGATTTGTCTCCTCTTGATTATGCAATATGGGATGAACTGAAGAAAAGTGTGTATAGAAATACTAATTTCGCTAACATTGATCAATTAAAAGAAAAGATTGTGGAAGAATGGAATTCGCTACCACAAAATTTCATAAACAGGGCAATTAATAACTGGCGCCATCGTTTGGTGTTTTGTGTCCAACAAGTTGGTGGATATTTTGAGTATTTGATGTCATAATATAGACAATAAACAGGAGTATTCATTAACATGTATTATTTATTTTGTATTTCTTTCTATAACTGAAATAAATCTTAAAAGCAATAGCTTACTTTTTTGTGGGCAACCCGGTATCTATCTATCTATATATATATATATATATATCAAGTGAACGAAAAAACCTGGACACTTGTTTTTCTTACAAATTTCAAACTAGTCAAGCTAATACACCCAAATTAGTACAAGATGTACCCAATAGTATGGTTATCATGTGCTGAAAACCTCAGTTAATTATCTTTTGGCCGTTTCTTAATTATAAAAAAAATTTAACTTGAATTTTTGATGGCGAACATTCCTGAATTCATAAAAAGTGAAGAATGGCCACCAAATTCTTCTGATTTAAATCCTCTGGATTACTTAGTGTGGAATGAGATGAAGTCATTGGTGTACCAATGGGGAACTCCAACGCAAAACTAATGTGGAATCGTTCGCAACAGTATTTAGGACTATAAATGAGGAATGTGTACCGTACAAAATTAAGCGTGCGAAAGTAAATAACAAGCCCTTGTGGTTTACTTCTAGAGTAGGAGACATTATAAAGAGTAGAGATAGGGCTTATAGGATACATAAGTGCGATAAAGACAATTTGTGGTTACGAAACAACTACATATCTCTAAGGCGTGAAGCGAAAAGTGTGATAAAAAAGTCGAAGTGCGAATTTGAAATCTCCATAGCTCGTGACGGTAAAGAAAACCCCAAGCGATTCTTTCAATACGTCAACAATAGAAATCCAGTAAAAAGTGTCTTGGGGCCGTTGAAAAATGTTAACGGAGATCTAGTTTCTGAAAACAAGGAAATGGCTACCTTGCTAAACGAATTTTTTACGTCAGTTTTTACTATAGAAGATGTAACGAATACCCTACGGTCATAGACATAATACCCTTTAATAATGGTAATATTTTGGATAATATTGTGGTTAGTGAAAGAGAGGTAATGCGCTATATTAATAAAATGAAAACGCGTAAATCGCCGTTGACGGATTCTATATATCCATACAACTAAAAGAATGAAAAAAGATAGCATTGTTTTGCCGCTAACAAAGATTTTTAATGCGTCTTTTTCTGAGGGGTGCGTACCAGATAATTTCAAGTTAGCAAACGTAACACCTATCTTTAAGAAAGGCGTTAAAATTGCGGCGGGAAATTATAGGCCAATCAGTTTAACGTCTGTTGTAGGTAAGCTACTGGAATCAATAATTAGAGATCGTATAGTCGAACACTTAGAATTGCATAACTTAGTTAGAAATACGCAGCATGGTTTTAGGCGAAACAAATCTTGCTTAACTAATCTTTTAGAATTTTTTCAAAGCGTGGTTGACGTTTACGATAGTCATCGGACGGTTGATGTAGTGTATTTAGATTTTCAAAAAGCGTTTGACACCGTACCGCACAAAAGACTCATTGAGAGAACTAAGGCTCATGGAATCAGGGGTGTAGTAATAAATTGGATAGAAGAGTGGTTGCGAGGTAGGAAACAGAGGGTGGTCGTTGATGGAGCGGAGTCGTGTTTGGCTAATGTAGCGAGTGTAGTTCCTCAGGGTTCTGTATTGGGCCCCTTGCTTTTTCTTATATATATTAACGATTTAGATGTCGGCCTAGTCAGTACAGTTTCAAAGTTTGCGGATGACACGAAGGTGGGTGGTAGGGCGATTAATGACGAAGATAGAGGTAAAATCCAGAATGATCTGAATAAAATCGTCGATTGGTCAGTCACATGGCAAATGAGATTTAACGTCGATAAGTGCAAAATTTTACATATACGTTCGCGTAACGGTAATTTTGCGTATAGTATGTCAAGGAACGAGTTGCTAAGCGTAGAGCAGGAAAAAGATTTAGGAGTTAGAGTCACTGGTGGTTTAAAAGTAGCGAAAGAAAGTACAGCAGCGGTCAATAAAGTGAACAAAGTGTTAGATTTTATAGCTCGGAATTTTGAGTACAAATCGCGCGATATTATAGTTCCTCTTTATAAATCATTAGTTAGACCCCATTTGGAGTACGCGATCCAATTTTGGAATCCGCATATGTGCAAAGATATAGACAAAATCGAAAGAGTTCAAAGACGAGCAACTAAGATGATTCCGTCGCTTAGGTCAAAGTCGTCAGAGGATAGGCTTAAAGAGTTAAAATTGACTACACTCGAGACTAGGAGGCTAAGGGGTAATCTAATCCAGGCTTTCAAAATTATGAATGGGTTCGATAACGTAGACAGAGATAGCTTTTTCGAAATATCTCAATATAATAGGACTAGAAATAACGGGTGTAAGTTGACAAGTAGAAAGTTCGAGACAGCAGTTGCGAAAAACTTTTTTACGCATAGAATAGTAATTAGGTGGAATAGTTTGCCGGTAGAAGTAATTAGTAGCACGTCTATAAACATGTTTAAAAATCGATTAGACGCATATGTTGATAGATTGGGTATAGTTTAAGGTAGTAAAATTAAGGGTTCGATAAGATAGATTTTGATTCTCTTTTCATTAAAGATCACAATAACCAGACTAGAGGTCATAGTATGGAATTATTTAAGCCAAGATGTAGAACAAATTTAAGAAAACATAGTTTTACAAGTGTTGTGGGATATAGAGAGGCAACATCTTGGGTTAGGGGATACCCTCTGTTCTTACACACCCTATTTAAAGAGATTCCTCTGCCGAGCGGTGCCCCCCATAGTACTGTGAGGTATTGAAAAACTCATGATCTTCACTTGCCCCACAAACACCTTTAAATGGGAGATCCATAAAGGGTGCACACACATTTCTACATTACTGTACAGTCTTTACAGCCACACCTACACTTTTCCTCCTAAGTATATATATTGTAATGTATATGGTTGTAAATTGTGACTTGGTCCGCAATTGATATGGACCGTGACTTATTTTTGGTTGGCAAGGTACTGGTATTGATGGATACCATAATGAAATTGACTGGATTCTTTGGCTCTGATATATTTGCATGTCGGTTATAAATAGATATAGAGTGTAACATATTTGTGGAGAGTAATCTATTATGACTTGATCCTCTGGATCAAGAGATTCTATCTTTAGTTTTAAATTGATAATTAATTAGTTTTAAATTGATAATTATTTAGTTTTGTAAAAATTGGTTGTTGCCAATGTACAGGCAGTTTTTACATAGTGGAGCCACTTCGATGGGCCGAAGTGGCCCCTAGTGTGCCCACTATAAAAAATTCATATGTTCTTATGTTCTTTGTGGTTCGGAACCCACGTAAAATTGTAGGTCCCCTCCGCCACCACGGAGGACATGCACAATACACAATTACGAACACAGTTAGGTAGACCAGCCATGAGTGGATCCTAAGGTCTTTGTTGGTCTGAAGCATTATAACATTATTATTATAACATTATCATGGAAGCACTTGGACAAAGAATTGAGGTTATTTGTCCTATGGTGTCCCAAGACAAAATCAAGTCATCCATAGATCAGTGGAAAAGAAGAGTACTGGACGTAATTCAAGAAAATGGGGGTCCATTACAACTTCGATTTCAATACGGTGTTTTATACGAGTTCCATTGAAATTCTTAGCACATGATACCTATACTATTGGCTACATCTTGTACTAATTTGGGTGCATTAGCTTGACTAGTTTGAAATTTGTAGGAAAAACAATGTGTCCAAGTTTTTTTCGTCCACCCGGTATATATATATATATTTTTTAATTGGGGTTGTTTAACCTCCTTCGCAACATCTAAGGTTATATGACGGAGGGAAGGAGGGAACCTACAGCTTTACGTGGGATCCGAACCACGGGTTGCTACGTAATCTGGGTGCAGAGGACGGTCTCCCATTCAACTACTACCCAAACCCAATGTCGCTTAACTTCGCTGATCTCCGGGAAGCGGTGTTACAACATTGGTCACGACGTAGCCCATATATATATATATATATATATATATATATATATATATATATATATAATGCAACTCAGAATGGTCACCAGAGATAATTTTTATGTCATTCACAGACCAAATATGCATGGAACAAGGGACCGTTCTTGGTTATTAAATCCACTATCGTGCAAATAAATAATGGTAAATGACAAATACTGAAGGTTTTTTTCCTTTTTTATGATGGAAGCCCAACGCGGGCAACGGGTCACTAACAATTTAATATCCAGAATGGTCCCTTGTTCCACGCCACGCTTCTCAAACTAGGGGTCGCGTAAATATTATTGGGGGTCGCAGAAACATTTGAAAATATTATTTTTTTCATAAATATACAGTGTTAGTACCTATTGCTGTTATGACATTGAGTGAAGGGTCGCGAAAAAATTTGTCTGATCCAAAGGGGTCGCAAGTGAAAAAAGTTTGAGAAGCCCTGGTTCCACGCACATTAGATTTGTGTATTATATACAAATTATCTCAGGGGGCCATTTTGAGTTGTATCACATTAAACAGATGTGTTAAATGATTCGAAAGTGAACACTCAAAGTTGTCGGTTCAGGTTTGAGTTTTGGAATTTGGCTAAAGATACAATAGTTACTTTTTTTATGTAAATTCAATTCGACGTAAATGCAACGAGTTTCTTGAAAATTTGAGGTTCTGAATGTAGCTATCTAAATTAGCTTTAAACCCTAGACCCTGTCCCAAAACTGGGTCCTCTCTGCTTAGCAGATAGATGGAAAATATATTTTGGGGCCTCTTTGCTAGTGATCCGTTGCGCGCGTTGGGCTTCCATTATGAAAAAGAAAAAACTTTAGTATTTGCCATTTACCATTACTTATTCGGACTATAATGAATTTAATATTCCAGAAAAGGCCCTTGTTCCATGCACATTAGGTTTGTGTATTACATAACCTTGGTTTTGCTTCCGCCCGAATTGTTCATTCTGACGAAAGTCAAGCTTGTTGCTCCACTTTAGACATACAGCTTAACGTGGAATCCAAGCCATAACCCAGCATGGATGGTCAGAAATTACAAAGTGCTCGCCCAGAATCGATCTCGCGACCTCCCAATCAGTAGCTCAGCGTCTTAACACTAGGCTACCCAGGGTACCTATTTATTTAACCACCAATTTTTATTGTATGGAAGAATGAACAGCTGCGTTTGCTGCGCGCCGACTGCCGTCACTGGGAATCGAACCGGGGATTCGTAATTAGCGATGCTAACCACTACACCACCGAGGTGTGGTGTGTGTATATATATATATTATATGTGTGTGTGTGTGTGTGTGTGTGTTGTCTCTATCTTGAAGAAACTGAATGAAACTGAATTTAGTATTTGACGCATTTATTCGTGGTGGAGATATCATTAAATATTAATTCTGAAATCAATACTTCCGCCTCTTTAAAACACATACATACACACACACACACACATACACATGCACATATTATGCACCTTATCTTAATGACTTGGTTCAAATTATATATATATATATATATATATATAGATATATATATATTTATTTATATATATATATACACACACACAGTATATATATACTAGCAGAAGCCCGTGGTAAAAATACCACGGTTAAACAATGAACAGGGGCAATTTTATTTTGTTTAATAATATTTCCCGGAATGAGCACATACAAACAAATATTATCGATTTCAGCTTTATATATATATATATATATATATATATATATCACACATAAGATTATAATTTTTCCTGTAGGTTTCGATTAATTTTAAGCAACTTTCACCTAATAATTTTTCTCTCGAGAAGCCGTTTCCGTGTTTTAGGGTTGGACAGACAGACAGACAGACAACAGCATAAATTATTATTATTATTATTTTATATACAGTATATATATATATATATATATATATATATATATATATATATATAGAGAGAGAGAGAGAGAGAGAGAGAGAATATATATATATAATATATATATACTGTATATACTAGCTGATGTGCTCAGTAGTATGGGCGCAAAAAGGTAGAGTGCAATTGGAATTGCATAACGTTGCAAGAGTGCCACCCCACCCACCCTTTGTTGCAAGGCACACCCCACCACCCTTGTTGCAAGGCACCCCCCAAAGGGGAACAGAGAGAGAGAAGGTAAGAGGAGAGGACCCAGAGGAGGGGGTTCTTCGTCTGACAGCTGTCAGACGCATATGAGGTTTTCAGCCACCCCGCTGCTCTCTTATAGTGCCCCTAATCAGCCAGTTGGCTTAATCAGCTAGTGCCTCAGGGCATCATCAGCCAGTGCCTCTGGGCATCATCAGCCAGTACATCAGTTGACGCGCTGCGCGTTGGCGGGCACGAGCCCCGTGCGTCCGGTTGTTAGGCGCCCCCTGGCATCATCACCTGCTTATTTCTATCCTGCATTATTTTTGCAATAAAACGCGAAACTTTAACCCATATATAGTGCTTCAATACTTGTTTCTAAGAAGCGTGAAATTATTATTATTATTATTAATATTATTACCACTACTAATGATATATATATATATTTGAATTTTGGAAGGTCAGGAAGGCAATTTTAGAGATGTTTTTCGGCCCTTCACACATATTTCAGATGATGTATTGTATGTTTTAGGCATACCAACGATAACCTAATCAAACTTGATTTGTCCATATAAATACCAAATTTATCATACAAAGTATTCTAAATTTATTTTATGTGAGTTTGGTACAGCACACACAATACATGTGTTTTCTAGTCAGCATGCGGCCATAGAAGAAAATACACTATTTACCCGTAATGGACAAGACGTCTTCCACAGTAAATATATTTGTTTTTAACCTTCCAAAGCATGACTGAGTTTTCCGAAAAAAAATAGACAAGATATGGCCTGTATTTTAAATTTATTTTTCGCAGAAAACCGAATTGTATTGTTCATGGAATAATCAAAGGGTTCTTAGGACAAACTCATTTCAAACAAGCCGGTATTTTGGATCTCAAATCTTTAATCAATATTTGGTCTACGATATGAAATATCAGAAAAAATAAAATTTGTATCAGACAATGACCCGATTCGCGGGGCAGATGGTCCGCCCAGATTTTACGGGAGATAGCCAATCACTACACTATGCCCGGACCTCGGTTGGGTACTAAGCAAGCCTACCGCTAAACTCCGCCCAAATTCATACCCAGACTTCAGGGAATCACCCAATCACGACACTTTTGGGAGGAGCCAGGTCCTCGGGTTGGTCGAAAATGCAGGCCTAGGTTCTAATCTCCGCCCAAAATTTACCGCTAGTCAATAGGGTGCCAAGATACGCGCTTGTGGGCAGGCCACATGCCCCTCTTATATTTGCTGGAATGCGAGTCTGAATATGCCCATGCAGTGGTACATCTTTTCAACGCTGCATACCGGGCGAACTCTTTTCAACACAGAATGTTATGGAAATTTGTAACGATGTGCAAGGCTCACTCATTGAAGAGAACCTGCAGATGTGAGTATCTCTAAGTGTCGTCATAAGTGTTTTGAAAAATTAAGTTTAATTAATGTCTGTGTCCCATTATATATATATATTATATAATATATATATAATATATATATATATATATATATATATAAGTAGCCAATACTTTCAACTGCAATCAAACTCGTAATGGAGCTTTAAGATTATTTACACGATAATTTAGCATTGCCGCAGGATTTTAAGTTACCACACTGCAATAAATGCGTTTTGAAAAATTGTCTAATTAATGTATGCGTCCCATATATATATATATATATATATATATGAAAATTGTTTCACAAAAGTAACGTGAAAAATATTTATGATGAATAAAACCACACGAAGGAAAGGAAACACAGAAAGGTACTCAAGCGCTTTCGTCTAATGACATCCTCAGGAACAATGAAGTACATAGAAGGTTACAGCCTATATATAGGTTACAAAAAAAAATAAAAAATATACATATACATATATATATATATATACATATATACATATACACATATATACATACATACATATACAATAAACGGAGGAATGAAATTTAAAAAAAAAAATATTAAAAGATTGTGGGATGGGCATACAACTTTGTAAGGAAACACTATCGATTTTTAGCACAAGATCAAATTAATTGTTTCCAACCAATGTTAAAAAAAAAAAAATACAAATTTATACTGGAAATCTGACCGGGTTTTATCACTCTACCCATCTTGTATATAAAAATAAATTGAAAAATAAAAGTTATTAAGGTGGCATACAAGTTTACCAAAGATTTAGCGTTCTACTTCTTATCTAAATTTTTTCTGAAGGAATTCAAAACAACAGGATCGAGTTGAAAAAGACCTTTGCTTCAACATAAGCAAAGGTCTTTTTCAACTCGATCCTGTTGTTTTGAATTCCTCAGAAAAAATTTAGATAAGAAGAGTAGAACGCTAAATCTTTGGTAAACTTGTATGCCACCTTAATAACTTTTATTTTTCAATTTATTTTTATATACAAGATGGGTAGAGTGATAAAACCCGGCCAGATTTCCAGTATAAATTTGTATTTTTTTTTTTTTTTTTTTAACATTGGTTGGAAACAATTAATTTAATATTGTGCTAAAAATCGGTAGTTTGATCTTGTGCTAAAAATCGATAGTGTTTCCTTACAAAGTTGTATGTCCATCCCACAATCTTTTAATAATTTTTTTTTTTTCATTTCTCCGTTTATTGTATATGTATGTATGTATATATGTGTATATGTATATGTATATATATATATATATATATATATATATATATATATATATATGTTTTTTTTTTTGTAACCTATATATAGGCTGTAACCTTCTATGTACTTCAGTGTTCCTGAGGATGTCATTAGACGAAAGCGCTTGAGCACCTTTCTGTGTTTCCTTTCCTTCGTGGTTTTATTCATCATATATATATATATATATATATATATATGATGAATAAAACCACGAAGGAAAGGAAACACAGAAAGGTGCTCAAGCGCTTTCGTCTAATGACATCCTCAGGAACACTGAAGTACATAGAAGGTTACAGCCTATATATAGGTTACAAAAAAAAAATACATATATATATATAATATATATATACATATACACATATATACATACATACATATACAATGGCCAATACTTTTATCTGCAATCAAACTCGTAATGGAGCTTTAAGATGGGTGTAAACTAATCTCAGAACTTAACCCTAACTCTATATATATAAACTGATGCGTACAAAGCCCCAATAGCGAAATATATATACTCTATCATAACCTAGCCCGACCTAACCTAACTTAGCCTAACCTAATCTATCTTAGCATAGCCTAACCGGGCGTAAACTAACCTAACCTAATCGGGTGTAAACTAACCTAACCTAGCCTAACTTGGCATAGCATAGCCTAACTTAGCCTAACCTAACCGGGCGTAAACTAACCTAATCTAGCCTAACTTAGCATAGCATAGCCTAACTTAGCCTAACCTAGCCTAACTTAGCATAGCATAGCCTAACTTAGCCTAACCTAGCCTAACTTAGCATAGCATAGCCTAACTTAGCCTAACCTAGACTAACCTGGCGTAAACTAGCCTAACCTAGCCTAACTTAGCCTAGCCTAACCTATCCTAGCATAGCCTAACCATGCATAAACTAACCTAACCTATCCTAGCATAGCCTAACCATGCGTAAACTAACCTAACCTAACCTACCGCAGACAGTATCTCTCAGCGCAAACAAATCTCATTTATTTATTTATTAGCATTGAAAATTAGTTTGTATTCTTTCTCATTTATAATTGGCAATCTAATTTCCTTTTCTGAATTTTTCTACAACGTAAAAATTATTCCCGTTGTGTTTAATTATTCTCTGTTTCCATAGCGATTATATCTTCATTTGCATATATTGTTGCAACATCTTGCAGCATTATATTGCAACATTGCATTGTGCCCTTTTACACGTTTCGCATCTTGCTTCTCTATTCAATTCAGAAAATCGTATTATGTTTAAGTTATCGTAGGTTTTTATTTATTGTCCACTCTCATTAGAAATATTAAAAACTTTTAAGAATTGCCTGCGTTCTGAAAAATAATTTTCTCTTTACTTTTACTTAATCTTATAGGACCGGGACGGAACTTGAACGTGTTATTGCCACTTTTGATGAAGGGGGAATAAACGCTATGGATACTACCCAGCGAAACAGAAGGCTCCGTATTGAATCACAGTCGATCAAGCGAGATTGCAAACGAGCTAATGTAAATGTTTTTAGATTATATAGTGTTTTTGGAATCGTGAACAATAAGATTGGGTAGGCTTGGATATATATATATATATATATATATATATATGGTCCGCACAAAGCGGATTAACCACATCCAAATTCATGACATTTATTTAAATTACAGGGCTCTCGATAATTTAAAGATGAATTTTTCTCGTTTATAAAATAACCTGACCTAACCTAGCACAATTGAACCTAACCGGGTCACATTTATATACATCGCTTCATTCAGTGTTAATTAGCTTATAAGTGCCACAACAAACGCGTTTTAAAATTAGTTTGTGCTTTATTCTCGGCATATATATATAACGTTTCAATTGGAATTAATTTATAAACGGCCACAATAATTGAATTGCGTTTTGCAAAACATTTTTAATTATTCTCTACATTCTTCGTCGTTATTTCAGCATATATATATATATATATATATATATATATATATATATATATAATATATATATATATATGGCGTGTTTATATTTGTACATTTCTTGTACAGGTAGGTTTTTAGAAATATTAAAACTTTTAGAAAGTGCCTGCGTTTTGAAAAATAATTTTCTCTATTTTTACTTAATCTTATAGGACCGGGACGGAACTTGAATGTGTTATTGCCACTTTTGATGAAAGGGGAATAAATGCTATGAATGCTTCTCCGAACAGCCTACCCAGCGAAACGGAAGTCGTGGTATTGACTCACATCCGGTCAAGCGAGTGCGTAGTCATCGAGGAGATTATGTAAGTATTTTTGAGGATAAGAATAAAACGTGATATATTTCCATTTATTAAATAGTAGAAATCATATACAAAAAGGGTCAGTGCCCAATTCTTAATGGCTACAAATGTATACACAGATTTACACAATATACATCTTACACATTACAGGGGGTACTAACATATGGGAACCTTTTTTTTATCTGTCTGCATACACTTTTATCATTCATATTTGTGTCGCATAAATCGAATAATTTTAAAAAATTCACAAATCCCTTCCCACGTGACATATGCATGAGAAACAAAATACAATACAATCCACATGTTTCAGTATAATATCCTTGGAAACGATATGGATTCCAAATAATCTCTGGCACATCTAATTGCGCTATGAACTTCACAATTGTCGAGTCATACCATGGTAGAAACCCGAGTGAATCGAAATAGTACATTCTTTCCTTAGTTTTAAAATAGATTGCAAACCAATGAATCCCCTCACCCCCCACAATGTCGGTGTTAACGATAGCCCCGTACCAGTTTCTCGAAGTATCCAGCTTCAATATTTCATTCTTCGCAAAAACCCCGATAAATTTTGAGCGCGCGAAACAGTCACTTTTTATCACTCTCTGGAGTGTATTCGCGTCCATTTTAAAAATCTGTGGTCACGTTCCTAAATCTATCTACTTCTATTAGGGCTTGCGACTCGAGGTATACTAGTACAATAATAGGCGCGTCTATAGGTTTGGCAAACTCCAGTCTCACTGAAATGGTGCCGGTCTGTTGGGGGTTTAAATGCGTATTTACGCCAGCAGGTAAGTCAGGTGTAATGTCGAATGAGTAGATGTTAAATTCTTCAACAAATTCTTTCTGTGTTATGCCGAAACCAAGTTCATCACACGCACCTGTATTATGAGCCAAAGTACTATAAGCTCTCGCGCAGAGTGGGAATACCCCATTTGTCGAGTAATCCATATCCATTACCCCACCCAGGGCGATGCCATTTACGTAGAGAGTAATATTTTTAAGGCCGAAATTCTCGAATTTTAAGGCACTCTTTTTATAATTTCCATTCGTCGAGGCGTGGTCTTGCATTCCAATTAAAATCCTTTTAGGTAGGACTCCAAGAACAATGTTTTCTAGCTGTTTCGACGCCAGCCCTGCGGGAATCGTGTACAGCTTGATCTGTACCCTGTTAATTGGATATTTCACTGTGGCATGTACCAAATCTTTCTCAATTTCTATTTGCTTCGGGGAGCTTAATTTCACTTGGCGTATACGCAAATACGTTTCCATGATGTGTTTCACAACAGGTTTCGCGCATTCTTCTTGGTCTGTCCCCAGATTTATGCAGGTCTCAGGGTTCGTGCGGGTAAGCGTCAATTTCATATCTACACCGTTCATAAGGAACTTCTTCTGGAAAGTAAAGTCTGTATGCAGACGTCCAAAACATTCATATATCTTCTTTTTAGAATTTTTAAATTTATCCTTTATTCCATTTTCATTTTTAGGGCCTGAGCTGGGTATCACGAATTCTATAGGGGCACTGGGTGAACTAATTGTGTTTAACAGATTAATTGTAATAAAGTCACTATGTTCAATAGAGACCTGAATAGGGGGTATATCAAAGAGGAACAGTTCCGATTTACAGCACTGTGAACTACACGGATGGATGAAACGTGCCATGACGAGTCAGAAATAGTGCCACCTTCCCCGCGAGTATTAGTCAATCTATGATTCGTGAGAGTAGCGTCCTCAGCTTATATCAGTAAAAAAATGATCAGCCATAGGTTTCATACGCTTAGAGCACTTCTTTTTTGGTTTCCTTTTACGTTTAACGCCACGTGATGGTAACCCTTCTTCCTAGCAGATCTCTTCTTCTTTCCCACGTGTTGGTAACCCCTTCTTCCTAGCAGTCTCTTCTTTCCGCCACCACGCATTTTTCTCTTCGCGTCTTTGATGATTTCATCCCGTGTACGTTTTAAATGTTTTTTAGAGCTTCTTTAGGCTTAGTGCCAGCCAATATGTCCTCTGCCGCGTTAAAACCTGTTTGTAACGCCTTCCTCCCTAGGTACCTGGCCCCCTCTTCAACAGTGGGACAGCGGTGCGTAGTATGGATGAAAAAATGGACCCAAGTCCACTACCCCGCTGGTATCTCACCCCTCGGTATACTGTGAAAGGCTTTCTGTCCATTATAACTCAGTGCGTCGAAAGTGCAGCTTCACTGTTAAGCTCCCGTCACCGAATGGGAAATTTTTGCCCTCAATCGTTCTTATATATATTGAGATATTGTTATTAGATTAGTTGCGACATTCACATAATGGGGTATGTCATATGTAATACTCAAGCTCCTTCCTCTATGGTTGGGGATGTGTGCTATGCGTAGCAGGCGTGCCTGGGTATCCCCAACAAACTGGTGTTCCGCTATATTGCTATAAATATAGCACATGTCTGGAGGCTGAGAGCTTACATCCAATTTCTCCATCTTCAATTGATACACTAAGGTGGACAAGTCATCTGCCTCGTGAAAGGTCTCTTTGGAAGGCTGCTGGATAACGCCCCTAGGTTATAATTTTGAACACTTCCGTCTTTAACATTTCTGTTAACCTTTGATTTTAGCATTAGAGTATGTGCACGGTTTCTTTTGTTTACGATTTTTACGATGTTTAAATAATTCTTAAGGTGTGAGTTTTTTAAACACACGTTTAAGTCTCTCACAACATCCTCAGCCGAACCATAACGACCCGGTCATAGTGTCACTGTTGTACTGAAAAACTGTGCAACCTTAGTCCGGACGATACATATAGTTTCATGCCGAGTTAACCCGACTTTTGCACACTCATCACAATTTCTAAGAATCGTAAAAACGGTATCTTTATAATCAATATTTAAAAAGAGGGTATCCAGCTGAATTTCACATATCCACACCTCATACGAATCACGGCCCAACTCAATGGGCCGATGGAGCTCTGTTACAAAGTTGGTTAGTGTGTTGTTAGGGTGTACAGACAGAGACGAGAAGGACGGGAGTGTGACGTAGAAATGGTTAGGAGTCATGCTGCATACTAATTAAGCTTCATTACTGCATCAGCTTTTATATAAGTATTGAAGCTTTCTGGGTAACCTAGCCACTTCACCAGGTACTTTTTTCTCTTTCCTGCACCTTTGCTTCCTAAAATTTTCTCAATTTTAAACACATTTTTTCCTAAATTAAATGCCACTTTCTGCAATTCCTCGCGGTAAAAGCCTCCCGAGATCTCTTCTCCATTCAAATCTTCAACGTAATACATCATTATCTCACCTTAGGTTTCATAACCGTAACTTTAAAAATCTCGCGTGTCCATCCTTGCTCAAAACCCTTCGCGAATTTATTTCCCGAACGTGACAGCCTTACATAGTCATTGATTTTGAAACGCGCAGAGTGTGGTGGTGGTAGCGGCACTCCATCTCTTCTCGGGCGCTTGCCTCTTTCTAAAACATCGTTAGGCGTTGTACCGATCGTACGATGGTGTGAACGGTTGTAGGATGAAGCCAATGAATCGAGAACGTTTATATATCTGTATGTGTTTTTATGTGTAAAATATCGGTGCATGCGTTCCTTTATGGTACGTTGAACTCTTTCAGCTAAAGAAGCCTTATGTATAGAATTGGAAGTGTAATAGCTGATATTAAACTCTGACAGCATGTTCTGAAAAGCTCGTCCTATAAATTCTTTTCCCATATCCGTACAAAAATAGCCAGGAATCCTGTTTTCTTTCAACATCAGCGTTTTGGCCGCTTTAGCAACTGTTTCAGGCGATTTATTTTTCAGGGGAATTAGCCACAGGTATCTAGAGAATACATCTATTATGAATAGGATGTAACGGTAGCCATCGTTGTACACTGAATATCTTTGCATGTCTGTTAAATCTGCCTGCCAAATAGAGTCAATCGAGGCGGCTGTTGTCTTGGCTGTTTTAAACCTTTTTCTCACCGGTTTGAAGTGTATAAGCATCCTGGCCCCGCAAAAATCTCTCAACATCTTTTTTCCTTACACCATAAACACCTCTGTACAATCTATTAACGCCACCATAGGATGCGGGTTAGAAATGTCATAATAGTGCTTACTTAATACGTTAGCCATTTGCGTATTTTAGAGGCACGTGGATAAGGTTGGCCGTCTACTCTCTTCTTTCTCCTCTTCAGAGACACTGCAGCTGCTGGGGGCGAAGGTGTACTCAGTTGTGACACGTGCGGTGCATGTTCCAAGTCTTTTAACCTATTCAGATTACCTATCAATGTTTTGGGGACATTTATTTGTTGTAGTCTTGCTTTAATATGCCTCCATCCTGTTGGTGAGGGCCTATCCCACTTTCTCACCAGATCATGAACAATATCAACGATATTGGATCCTTGTACCCTTGTTCCTTCAACAATGACCTCGCCTGTATCGGTCCACTGTATGATGGGGTCCTCACTCAATAGATTATAAAGACTTAGCCCTTTATTCCTCAATGTATGGGGGAGGCTGTTTTTTAGCACATGTTCGATGTGCTGTGTTCCGCTTCTTTGGTTGCTCAGGTCCTGTGTCGCTATGCTCAGCGCTACTCGAGCTGTGCCTCACGGGGAGCTCTGTAGGATGCTTATAATCTTCGTACTCATGAAGAAATTTCTGCAAAGCCTCTTGGTACAAGATCCTTTTCTCATCAGGTGCCTTTTCACTGTTTAATAGGGTTAGCAACTCACTTTCCATTCTTTTAAGCCTACTTTTACGGGGTTCTAGAACCGCATCTGGACTCCTTTGTAATGAAGCATACACCTCGTGCGGATCACAACCACCTTCTTCATTATATTAATCTAGTCAGTAAAGGTCCCAAAATTGAAAATAAGATGGGCAGGAACGAACCGCCTCTTTGTACAATAATACGCTTTTTCTTACCCACAGTCTGACTTTTATGGGCGAGCGTCCGTATTATGTTCTTGTAACGACGTAAGCGAGTCTTCTGAGAGGATTTCATTGGAACATTACATTTTATAACATTAAGGCAGATTTCACAGATGCATTTTAAAAAGTCAGAGTCGATATTTTTAACAAACATCTGCTGCAATGCTCGAGGCAGTCGTTGATAGATTTTTATTAATTCGCGGTATTTCTTTAGCCTATTCGTCATTCTGGAATATACACGGTTTCAGGTTCGCTTGGAAATATATTCGTTCTTAGAAGCACCCTAAACGTGTTTCGCGGGTGAAGGTCACAAAGCAAATATCCATAACGTTGGTTTGTGACCTCTTTATAAACCTCCAAAAACTCCTTACGCTGATTCGGAACATTTGACTGGCTAATACCCCAATTTGTGACACATCTCTACGTTGCGCGAATAAGACTAGATATTGCGTATTTAGCGACACATCGCGCATGTATCTATTTTTGAAAAATAGATTCTGATTGATGAAGAACACGCTTATGTTAAGGTGGTGGGAGAATACTGTAAATGTCTCGGCAAACGTTTTATCCATCTCCAACATGAGATCGTCAATTACGATAACTGTATGTTCATTTCCCTTTAACGAATTAACGTCATAGACCCCCTTGTGGAACAAAACCTCATCTTGGTACTCGTTGAACACTGATTGGTATGTCGAATAGCACCATATAACTTTATGCACAAATTTTGAGAACATTTCCCCTTTTCTTTAATGATATTAAGCATAAACACCGTTTTACCACAACCTGTAGGTCCAGATATAATCCATGTGGATGGACTCGTGAACCTGAATTTTTCTACAGATTCCATTTCTAACACGTCACACCCCTAAGTGGCTCATTTACAAAATATTACAAATAACGAGTGTTGCTCCTTATATTTTGTTTTCTTCTTCCACAGAACCGTGAATGACGACGATGTACAGCCCCCCATCATCGATATCACGGATGAACCCATTGACCGTGCATCTACAGTATACACCCCCGCCGATGAGCCCTCACCAGCGACACCTGTTGCACGTTCAAAGCGAAGGTGTGATGACGAACCTCCACGTCAGGTATAAAGCGTTCCAGGGTTGTTGGAACACCGGTAATAGAACCCCCCCTCAACGTCTTACGCAACAACCCACAGTAGAGCATTCCGCCAATATACCCCTTGTTCATCCTCCACAGCAGCTCCCCGTTCTGTTGATGCTGCAGTAATAGAGCCCCAACCCTCAACGTCTTACGCAACCAACCCACAACAGCGTCTTCCAAATATACCCCTTATTCATCCTCCCAGCTGCTCCCCGTTCTGTTGAGGATGGTATAACATTCGAGTTGGTGCGCACCGCAACCCCACCCCAGCCTTGACTAGAAATCGGTATATAGTCAGGGTTGATCCTAGATCCATGTATAGCAACGGTATTGAACACGGACTACCGGCCGTTGTAGAGCGTATTGTAGAGTTTGCCCTTCAGAACCGCGACGAGCGTGAAGTCAGGACGAGGCTGTCCTTCGGATTCGGGTCAGATGATCGTGATAGATGATTTTTGGGTAGTAGTACCATTCAGGCGTTTGGCTGCTGAAGATGTAGAGTACATATTAGGTCGTATAATGCAGGCCTCCCAAAGTAGTATAGCCTTCAATATGGACAACTTCACGGTAAATATTGACCGTGTATTCCGTGTTGCGGGTCATAGTGTCACACCGTATACTCTTAACTTCAATTCTCAGGCTATTTATAGACGGCATATAAAGTCGATCGTGGTTGCGGCTTTATAGCAATAGTCTTAGCACGTATGTTTACTGTTCTAAATACACGGGCCCCAAAAATTTGGTCACCTACGGTCGTGGAGCGTGCCCGTAAACTAGCTGTAGACTGTGAACTTGAGTTTGACTGTAATATGGGTCCTGAAGAGCTGAGAAGGGTGGAACAGGAAATGAATGTTCGTATAGTTGTATTTGGACTGGATGATCGTCGTAGAACTGTGTATGTTTTTAAAAGCTCTGTGAGAGATCGTACAAGGCCCCTACTTATTTTAGGACTGTCAGGGACAACATATCTCCCCATCCGTAATATAAGGTGCCTTTACGCGAGTTATGACAAAAGTCTAAAATATGGACGACATCATGATTTGTGTAAAGGGTGCCTCGAGTTTGCGGATGATATAGTGAAACATTGTAAAGATTGCCACATGGTATGTGAGCAGTGTAAAAGCCCCAAATGTGAAAACCGTGTAGTTGAAGCTGAGAAGAGGGATTGTAATGTGTGTAGACGCACATTTTTCGATAATATCTGTTTTGAGTTCCATAAATCAATTGGCACGTGCAGGAAAATGAGAATCTGTGAATGTGGTATGTTTCACATGATGGATAATTGGGGAAATTTCAAATACAAATGTAATGAAATTCACTGCTCTACATGCCATGAGAAATATAAGGCGGATGGTGTAAACCATGTATGTTATATGAAAGACGCAAAGCCTAAAAACAACCCTTGTATAACTGTGTACCACGATATAGAAACATACACGAACGCTGAAACCAATGAGGTTATTCCACATTTACGGACAAACGTTTTTAAAACGAATGTCCACGATAGTCCTGTGAAACTATTTGTATCCTATATTGTCAAGTTAGCGGACAAGTTAAAAAAAAATGACTGTGTATATTCTCGCCCATAACGGGGAAAAATTTGACACACAGTTCCTTTATAAGGAGCTGCTTGAGCACACGAGTCCTCTGAGATATTTACAGGTGATTCCTTGAAAAGAGGCAACAAACTAATACAGATGCAGATAAGCAGTGATGTACAATTTAAAGATACTTTATTATTCACACCCTGCAAATTAACAAAGCTACCCAAGATGATGGGGGTAGCAGCTGAGGTTTCAAAAGGATATTTCCCTTACATATTCCTCACTAGTGAAACTTTAAATTACGTAGGTCTACCTCCACCCAAACATTACTTTAACTATGATTGTATGAGTACAGATGAACGTGAAGATTTTGATCGATACTACAACAGTTTTAATGAACGTAATCCTTATAATATTGCTGATGAATATGAACGTTATTGCGTGAATGATGTACGAGTGCTTAGAGTATGTCTCCAGGCCTTTGAAAGGATGTACATATGTCGTTTCAAATGCGATCCGTTGCAAGTCGCAACCACCATCGCATCATTATGTTTTACGGTGTTCAAGAATAACTTCATGCCTAAAGACACCTTAGCCATTATTCACAGAAACAATCCCCGCAGTTATGGGCACAAGGTTATTTACTGGCTCATACATCTACATCAGCAGACAGGCGTATACATAAAGCTGCCGTAAGTCGAACGGTCCCAGCGTAAATTCCACAAATTTCCCCTGCGCTCGTGAAGGTGTCACAATTACAAACAATTTGAAGGTTTTATCCTTAAATGCTCGTAGCCTACGAAATAAAAGAAACAATTTTTTTCTTTACTTGCTTGTAAAGACTATGATATAATTGCGATAAATGAATCGTGGCTTAGCACTGAAACTCGTGACTTTGTAGGGGAGTATCAAATTAAAGGTTATAGACTTTTTCTTAAAAACAGAATAGGTAGGCGAGGAGGCGGTGTTATGCTGTATATCAAAGATAATATTGCGAACGTTATAGAAGTAAAGCATACAATTCCGGAACTGATAGATTCGACTATAGCAGAACTTAAATTGAACGATTTCAAACTTCTTCTTGTGGTTATATATAGGCCCCCTAATCAAACAGCTGATACAGACGAAGCGTTATATCGTGAACTAAAGAGAATAATCGGTAGTGAGCAGGCTTTACTTATGGGTGAGTTTAATTGCGCCAACGTGAATTACGATACAATGCAGGGGGACGCGGAAGGCAATCGTTTAGTTAATTTTCTCGAGGATAGCTTTCTTATTCAAAAAGTTGGGGAACCTACGAGGTTGGACAGCATTTTAGATTTAGTAACAACTACGGATGATAGGCTAATTACTGATCTTCAAGTAATAGAACCGTTAATCAATAGCGATCACAATATGGTAGAGTTTGTCCTCTCAGTAAGTCACTCGAAACCAGCTAACTCGACTAAAATTCCAAACTTCCAGCACGCAGACTTTAGTACATTTCGAAATAAATTGTCACACATCAATTGGGAAAACATAATGGGGAACTCCAACGCAAAACTAATGTGGGAATCGTTCGAAACAGTATTTAGGACTATAAATGAAGAATGTGTACCGTACAAAATTAAGCATGCGAAAGTAAATAACAAGCCATTGTGGTTTACTTCTAGAGTAGGAGACATTATAAAGAGTAGAGATAGGGCTTATAGGATACATAAGTGCGATAAAGACAATTTGTGGTTACGAAACAACTACATATCTCTAAGGCGTGAAGCGAAAAGTGTAATAAAAAAATCCAAGCGTGAATTTGAAATCTCCATAGCTCGTAACGGTAAAGAAAATCCCAAGCGATTCTTTCAATACGTCAATAATAGAAATCCAGTAAAAAGTGTCTTGGGGCCTTTGAAAAATGTAAACGGAGATCTAGTTTCTGAAAACAAGGAAATGGCTACCTTACTAAACGAATTTTTTACGTCAGTTTTTACTATAGAAGATGTAACAAATATCCCTACGATCATAGACATAATACCTTTTGATAATGGTAATATTTTGGATAATATAGTGATTAGTGAAGGGGATATAATGCGCTATATTGATAAAATGAAAACGCGTAAATCACCGTGGCCGGATTCCATATATCCTATACAACTAAAAGAATTAAAAGATAGCATTGTTGTGCCGCTAACAAAAAATTTTAATGCGTCTATTTCTGAGTGGTGCGTACCAGATAATTACAAGTTAGCAAACGTAACACCTATCTTTAAGAAAGGCGATAAAGGTGCGGCGGGAAATTATAGGCCAATCAGTTTAACGTCTGTTGTAGGTAAGCTACTGGAATCAATAATTAGGGATCGTATAGTCGAACACTTAGAATTGCACAAACTAGTTAGAAATACCCAGCACGGTTTTAGGCGAAACAAATCTTGCTTAACTAATCTTTTAGAATTTTTCCAAAGCGTGGTTGACATTTACGATAGACATCGGGCGGTTGATGTAGTGTATTTAGATTTTCAAAAAGCGTTTGACACCGTGCCGCACAAAAGACTCATTGAAAAAACTAAGGCTCATGGAATCAGCGGTGTAGTAATAAATTGGCTAGAAGAGTGGTTGCGAGGTAGGAAACAGAGGGTGGTCGTTGATGGAGCGGAGTCGTGTTGGGCTAATGTATCGAGTGGCGTTCCTCAGGGTTCTGTATTGGGCCCCTTCCTTTTTCTTATATATATTAACGATTTAGATGTCGGCCTAGTCAGTACAGTTTCAAAGTTTGCGGATGACACGAAGCTGGGTGGTAGGGCGATTAATGACGAAGATAGAGGTAAAATCCAGGAAGATCTGAATAAAATCGTTGATTGGTCAGTCACATGGCAAATAAGATTTAATGTTGGTAAGTGCAAAATTTTGCATATAGGTTCGCGTAACGGTAATTTTGCGTATAGTATGTCAGGGAAAGATTTAACAAGCGTAGAGCAGGAAAAGATTTAGGAGTTATAGTCACTGGTGATTTAAAAGTAGCGAAACAAAGTACAGCAGCGGTCAATAAGGCGAACAAAGTGTTAGGTTTTATAGCTCGAAATTTTGAGTACAAATCGCGCGATATTATAGTTCCTCTTTATAAATCATTAGTTAGACCCCATTTGGAGTACGCGATCCAATTTTGGAATCCGCATATGCGCAAAGATATAGACAAAATCGAAAGAGTTCAAAGACGAGCAACTAAGATGATCCCGTAGCTTAGGTCAAAGTCGTACGATGATAGGCTTAAGGAGTTAAAATTGACAACACTCGAGACTAGGAGGCTAAGGGGTGATCTAATCCAGGTTTTCAAAATTATGAATGGGTTCGATAACGTAGATAGAGATAGCTTTTTCGAAATATCTCAATATAATAGGACTAGAAATAACGGGTGTAAGTTGACAAGTAGAAGGTTCGAGACAGCAGTTGCCAAAAACTTTTTTACGCATAGAATAGTAAATAGGTGGAATAGTTTGCCGGTAGAAGTAATTAGTAGCACGTCTATAAACATGTTTAAAAATCGATTAGACGCATATGTTGATAGATTGGGTATAGTTTAAGGTAGTAAAATTGAGGCTTTGTGGTGATAGATCCCACAGCTCAACAAAAGTGATGTGGGATATAGGGAGGCAGCATCTTGGGTTAGGGGATACCCTCTGTCCCAGAGCTTTCCAAACTGGTGTGTCGCGACACATTGGTGTTTTTGTATTTTGAAAATTTTGATTTTTCTATCAACAAAATCGGCTACAAGATAAACCACCTACTGAAAAATTATCTGATATTTGATAACAAAAATTAATTAATGTGTCGTGAAAATTGTTATGCTTAAATAGTTTGTCGCCAATGTTAAAAGTTTGGAAAGCTCTGCTCTGTCCTTACACACCCAATTTAAAGAGATTCCTCTGCCGAGCGGTGCCCCCCATAGTACTGTGAGGTATTGAAAAACTCATGATCTTCACTTGCCCCACAAACACCTTTAAATGGGAGACCCAAAATGGGTGCACACACATTTCTACATTACTGTACAGTCTTTACAGCCACACCTACACTTTTCCTCCTAAGTATATATATTGTAATGTATATAGTGGTAAATTTTTACTTGGTCCGCAATTGATATGGACCGTGACTTATTTTTGGTTGGCAAGGTACTAGTATTGATGGATACCATAATGAAATTGACTGGATTCTTTGGATCCGATATATTTGCATGTCGGTTATAAATAGATATAGAGTGTAACATATTTGTGGATAGTAGTCTATTATGACTTGATCCTCTGGATCCAGAGATTCTATCTTTAGTTTTAAATCGATAATAAATTAGTTTTAAATTGATAATTATTTAGCTATGTAAAAATTGGTCGTTGCCAATGTACAGGAAGTTGTTACATAAATTTCTTATGTTCTTGTGGTTCGGAACCCACGTAAAATTGTAGTTCCCCTCCACCACCACGGAGGACATACACAATGCACAATTACGAACACAGTTAGGTAGACCAGCCGTGAGTGGATCCTAGGGTCTTTGCTGGTCTGAAACATTATAACATTATAACACGGGCGAAGTACCCATTAAGGTTAATGGCCATGTTTTTTGGGTTGATGGTCTAAGTGAAAACCGTGTCACTGGCGAGAAGACTGTGTACTCCTTTAACGGTTGCTGGTGGCATGGATGCCCCCGTCCTGAATGTGGAATCGTAGGAGATATCCACGGTAGATCTCCTGCCGACTGCCTTGCGTGGACGCGCACCCTTGATCAACTTATAAGCTCCCAGTTCACTCACAAATTCTTGTGGGACATGAATATGATGCACAGATGGAGACAGACGGGGCGTACCGTGAAGAAATAAACACGATCAAGCGTTCAATGGTACTGAATCCTCTCAAATGCGGTGATAGCTTGTTCGGGGGGCGTACAAATC
The DNA here is from genome assembly GCA_023014485.1 of Bathynomus jamesi. Lineage (NCBI taxonomy): Eukaryota > Metazoa > Arthropoda > Malacostraca > Isopoda > Cirolanidae > Bathynomus > Bathynomus jamesi. The sequence continues at coordinate 20,414 of JAJOZX010004785.1, read as the reverse complement.
CATTCAAGCTATACTTTCCACCTACGGAGGGTGTGAAGCTCCACTACTACGATTTCTGTTCTTTATACCCCTACGTGATGAAGAACAATCCGTACCCCGTTAGTGCGCCTGAAAAAATAGTGGGCCCTAACCTACCCTCCATCAACGAATTTTCAAGAAATTTGAACGGGTACTATTTCGGCCTTTCTTTCGTAGACGTGCTCCCCCCTCGCGATTTATGGATGCCGATCTTACTCATGTTTCCCCTGTGTGTGAAGTGCGCGGAAGAGAACAATGGTGACTGTGAACATACACCCCACCAGCGTAAGATCAGAGGTGTATAGACAAGCCCTGAGCTGGCCCTAGCCGTTCACCATGGGTATAGAATACTGAAGGTACATGAGGTCTGGAGGTTTCAGAAGCTACCCAACCTTTTCACACCATATATAAACGTATTTTTGAAGGATAAGATTGAGGCGTCAGGATATCCGCGAGGGGTTGAAACCGAAGATGTAAAAACGTCTTATATTCAGCGTTACCGTGACCACGAAGGTATACAACTTGATCGTGCCCAAATTGTAAAGAATCCTGGCAAGCGCTTTAGTGCAAAATTGTGCCTAAACAGTCTTTGGGGAAAATTTGCACAGAATACTGGTAAAGGGAAAGTTCATTTGGCGCAAAGCTATAGCGAAGTCTGGGATTACGCCACCGCCCCCGATAAAGAGGTCATGGAGATTGTGAATGCAGGTAATACTTACATAATAAAGTACAACAATACTGAATTGGCCACAGATACCTCACGGGTTACAAACATTCCTGTAGCCACCTTCACAACAGCCTACGCGCGCATCAAACTTTGGGGTCTATCGCATTCTCTTGGGCGGCGGGTTTTGTATGCCGATACAGATAGCGTGATATTCACAGCAAGGAGGGGTGAAAACATGCCTGCTATTGGGGAGTTCCTTTGTGAACTAACTGACGAGATCAAGGATGAGTATGGGGACAACGTACGCCGACTCGTTTGTGTCAACAGGGACAAAGACCTATGGGGTTCGGGTGAGGATAGGGAATGAAACGAAGTATATCGTGAAGGCTAAGGGTATCACGCTTAACCAAGCGAATCGGCGGGTCGTCAACTTTGATTCGCTGAAGGAGTTAGTGTGCTTGGAAGATGATGATGAGGGTGGCCGTCCGCCCCACCTGACTGTAGGCACCCACAATTTTCGTGCGCAGAAGCTGGGGGGCGTGAAGGAACTTAGGGGTACAAAGGTGTGCCATAACACCTATAGGAAACGCTACCAGGTGCCTGGTACCTATGACACCATGCCCTTTGGATACCATAATCTTTGATATGTTTATTGCTAACTCAATTATTACACGTATTTGTAAATATGTACATCCTGATTATTTCGTTTATTAAGTAAATCATGTTTCAACTAGCGTTTCACTTTGCGTGTGTGCGTATGTACAGTAAAAGTTAAGCCCCGCCCACTGTAAGACCGGCTACGTGAATCATGCCGCAACCTGAGCAGGCCTCTACCCCCGCGTTCTCAGTTGACCTCTGTATACCCTTGAGCTCAGACGTGTATTCTAGCGCATAGAAGAAAAATAGTAATGGCTACCTTTAATATCGCGTGTTCAACATTTATGAAGTGGTATTCAGCAAAGTGTATAGATGTAGTGGATACTGAAAATCTCCCTATTCCCGCCTCCTTTGCCTCTTTTAAGGCTGCATTGAATCGTGCGAAGGATCATGATATTCAAATACTCTACAGATATTCTGGCGAGGAGGTTGTAGGATTTCGCAGTACAGACGATGTACTGAAGTATGTTATAGAACTAAGCTTTATAAAGGCTCACATATAGCGCGCAGTAGAAGAAGCAACACGGTCAGAAAAACAAGTTATGGTTAGTGAGTCTTGTGGATGAGTGGTGTGATAAGCGGTATTATATCATGTTACACCATACCGATTACTCGTACCCTACGGCTGAAAATGTAAATCTTGTCATCATGGACAATCTTAAGTATTTTTACCACTATATTAATATATATCATGATGAGGTTTGTTGAGGCTGTGGCTAAAGGTTTGTGTAAATTTTTAACAGATTTTAGAGAGGAGTATCGCCTGTTAAACAAAAAGGATAAATATGAACATATGTTTCTCTCTAATAGCGCACCGTTTTGTGAAGATGTTTAGGAGAGATAAAACATTTAAAAAATGTTTAGTTCGTGAAAATTACCCTAAAGAAAAATGTCTGGTGCGTATTCAGGGAAGTGGTAGTGATAAAACATTAAAACCGAAATTAATTCTTGTACCGGAAAATTTCACAAAACATCTGCCCAATATAATGGGATACAACGATTCGATCAGCGCCGTACACGTTTCATTAGATTATGGTGTGACTCACTCCTACCGGAGCATACGAGTTCGAACAAACCGATTCACGTTTCATGAGGATGATTCACCCCGCCCGTCGAGCCGATCCTGCATACCTACCTCCTGTGGCTCATAGTCATCTCAGAGCTTGCACCGAGTGGACGCGCCATAGTCATCTCGAACCGTGTGAACGTGCGAATACGATGGAACTCCCTTTGAGAAGCATTCTCAACGCCTCGTACGACGTCTCCGTGACGAAGTCATTGCGCGTGTTCAGGCGAGAAACCGGCACCATTAACTGTGTGCTTGAAACGATCTGCAGGCATGCAAGAAACGTAACGTTATTTATTTTAGTCTTGAGGAGATGCATAAAATCTTCGTGGTAGTTGAGATGTGGGCTGAGGACTGTTATAAAATACCAGCTGACGTAGGTACAAGAGACGATTAGTGACGCCTCCTCATATACCATTGTTTGTACATTGAGTGTAAATAACGAACAACCATGCATTGATATACAACTGATGTGGAAGAACACAGCTGATAATGACGTTCTTGTTCCTACACGAAATCGTTTCATCCTCGACAGAATGTTTGAGATCGTCGGATTCGGTAAGCTGAAGCCTATATTAGATGCGCGTGTTACAGACATGATTTATTTTGACACGGTACTTGAATACGCTTACACCGCTCTGCTCGACGGATTTGTTGAATGTAGGAATGAACAGGGGGAGAACGAACTAGATCTGGATGCATATTTAAAAGGTTTAGATTCTTCGAAATATCCTGAGCTTTGGTACAAAGCACTTGAGAGGTACAGAGCCGAGCTAGCCTACACTGTTCACCCTAAAGAGCTGTACCTCTGTATAATGGATAGGTGTCGTTACGATTTGGTAGAATATTTCCAATCCCTTTAAGCCGAGTGAAGAAGAGTTCACGATTGAAAAGTTCGGGACGTTAAGAAAAAGCCCCCGATAGGAAAGGCATGATTATAAACTTGTATTTAATGTTGTGGTTAACGATGACATTTTTGGGCGTGCTTTTGATTGTGTTCTAGCTGTGCTTAAAGATAACTTTCCCGCCGAGTGTAAAGTGGGTACAAAAATAGTATTGAACGACATGAAAGCCATTTATGTCGAGTATAGGCCGCCGCATCAGTTAAACGGTGAAGTGATGCTTGGACGGTTTTACCACATCGTACAAAGTAATGGCGATGTGGATATAGACTCTATCATATGCGAATTTAGCGTTTTGCACCGTAGAACGTAAAGACAATATATATTTTTCCTGTAATAATATGATTATACGTTTTGTATATTTTTCCTGTACTAATATTTGATAATATAACTATATTTTTGCTGTACTAATATTTGATAATATAACTTTTGATAATATAACTATATATTTTCCCGTACTAATATTTTGTTAATACTATGCTTTGTATGAGTATATATTTTCCGTTATATTATTTTACCATATATATGTCCATTGTATATCCATTAATTCATCTAAAATAAACAGAACGTTGTATTGGTGTTTTATTTATTCCTTGAACACGATTGTATCACTTGTTTGTTTTCGGTTTTCTGAATATTTAATTAATTGTTATTTGTCAAATCGGTCTTTTAAACCAACTGGAATATAAGGAATAATTAAATAAATAACGAATCTGGCAACTCAACCTTCTAAGCGAACTGACGGAGGAATATATGCTCTAAATAAATAAAAAATGCTCTCTGGCAACTCAGCCTTCTAAGCCATCTGACTGATTAATATATGGAATAAATAAATAATTAATGCTATCTGGCAACTCAGCCAACTGGCTGATTAATATATGCTTTAATTTAATAAATATCGAATCTGGCAACTCAGTCTTCTAAGCCAACATTAATATATGCTTTAAATAAATAAATAACGAATCTGGCAACTCAGCCAGATGACAGGAGAATATATGAATAATTAAATACATGGCGAAAACTGGCAACTCAGCCTTCTAAGTCAACTGGCTGAATAATATATGGAATAATTAACTAATGCTATCTGGCAACTCAGCCTTCTAAGCCAACATTAATAGATGGTTTAAATAAATATTTAGCGCAATATGGCAACTCAGCCTTCTAATCCAACATTAATATATGCTTTAAATAAATAACGAATCTGACAACTCAGCCTTCTAAGCCAACATTAATATATGGTTTAAATAATATTTAACGCTATCTGGCAACTCAGCCAAGTGGCTGAATAATATATGAATAATTAAATACATGGCGCAAACTAGCAACTCAGCCAACTGGTTGATTAGGGGCACTATAAGAGAGCGGCGCGGTGGCTGAAGACCTCATATGCGTCTGATAGCTGTCAGGCGAAGAACCCCCTCCTCTGGGCCCTCTCCTCTTCCTTTCTCTCTTCCTCTGCCACTTTGGGGGGGTGCCTTGCAACAAGGGGGGGTGGGGTGCCACCAAGGGGGTGGGGGTGGCACTCTTGCAACATTATGCAATTGCATTTGCACTCTACCTTTTTGCGCCCACACTACTGTGCTCTTCCATGACGGGCATGTTCTACCCAGGGCCAATCAGAGGAGGTGCCATGAGGACCATTTGGCCTGGCCTCAAGCTCAAAAGGGAACTAAAATTTAGACACTTGTTAATTTTTTGTGTATTTGTTAAGTTTCGCGACTTGTTTTTATGTGCCTCCCTATCGGACCAAAATGTGACCCACATTTTCAGCTTAGAGCTGCAAATTTAAACAGGTAAGAGATGTGATTCAGTAAAAAAACATACATTTCTTTGTTAATTGATATAGATTTTGAAATTCTGAAGCAACATCTTCCTGTTTCACTGCATGGTATGTCCAAAACTACATGGTCTTGCACGGATTGATGGTGTTCAACCAGTTGCGCAGCATTTGAATTCAGTGAGAAAGGGTTTAAATGAGCTTGAATCTCTCACTCTTACTGCATAGGCTCGAACTGAACTTCAGTCTATTCAAAAGCAGATATCCAAATTTGAATGGATTCTAATGTCATCTTTGTGGATGACGCTACTTACAATGACCCACCAAACTAATCTAGTAATTGAAGCACGCAATGTTACACTTGATGTTGAGACGGATAACATTAAAAGTTTTATCAATGACATTCAACAGAGTCATGAATAATGGGATGCGATCCTGACTGAGTTCAAATTAGTAGCACAGAATATTAGCATTTCTTCCTAGTTCTCCACTAGTCGCAAATTACCTACTGAATCCGATGCCGAGCAGCACTATAGGGTTAATGTCTTCTTTGTCATCATTGACTCTATTCAATCGAGTCTTACACGTCGATTTGAGTCACTGCGACTAATTTGTACCCCCTTTGGGTTTCTTTGGCAGTTCAACAGACTGAGTAATGAAGATATCTACTTTCTGCAGCTGAACAGTTCCAGTAGGGTGACAGTACAGAACCCTGAGAAACACCACTGTTGATAGCTTTAGGAGAAGAATAGTGGCCATCTACAACCACAGCTATAGACCGGTCAGAAAGGAAATTAGCAATGAAAGTACAGATAGAAGGATAGAAACCGAAGGAGGGCAGTTTCGAAATTAAAGATTTGTGCCAGGCTCTATCAAAAGCTTTTTAGATGTCAAGTGCAATAGCAAAAGGTTCACCGAAATCCCGAAAGGTGGATGACCAAGAGTTAGAGAGATATGCAAGAATATCACCAGTAGAGCGTCGCTTGCGGAACCCATGATGACGATCTGAAAGAAGATTGTGAGAAGAAAAGTGTTTAAGAATCTTCCTATTAAGGATAGATTCAAAAACTTTGGAAAGGCAAGAAATCAAAGCAATTGGACGATAGCTGGAGGGTTGAGAGTGGTTACCCTTCTTTGGGACAGGTTGAATAAAAGCAAACTTCCAGCAGGAAGGAAAAGTACCAGATGCGAGACAAAGCCGAAAGAGTTTGCCTGGCAGGGTGTCAGCACAAAGCACAGTTTTTAAGAACAGGAGGAGGAACACCATCAGAACCGTACGCTTTCCTAGAGCTGAGCCTAGATAGGGCAGGAAAAACATCTTTGGAAGAGATTCTAATTTCAGACATAATAAAGTCAGACGGAGGAAAAGATGGAGGAACAGCACTGGAATCATCCATAGTTGAGTTGGAAGCGAAAGTTTGAGCGAAGAGTTCAACTTTGTCGGGAGAAGAGACGGCAACTGAGCCATGAGAATGGAAAAGAGGAGGGAAAGAAGAGGAAGTAAAGTTGTTGAAGAGGTTCTTAGCTAGATTCCAGAAAGAGCGCGATGAACGAGAATTGGATAGGTTTTCACATTTTACTGCTATCACCTCATTAGTTGATATCTCTATTATGTTGTAGTGTAAGATAGAAGTTTGGGTTATTTTTATAACATCAGTGAAGCTGGTGTTATTCGTAAATACAAAATTCAGGCAGTTTTATATATATATATATATATATATATATATATACAGGGTGTCCGAGAATTATCTGTACAATTTTTGGCTGTTATTAAAAATCAACCATGAAGGGTAGAAATTCCAGTTTTGTCCCATTTTACAGAGAATCTCATTAAGTTTTTTCTGATACCAAGTTTTGACAAGTTTTTCAGAAATTCCAGTGTGTCCGAACATTATCTGTACAATTTCATCTTTTAATAAAATTCTTGATAACACACGTAAAATTCTTAAACAAGATTATTTAGAATCTGTATTTTCAAAAGTTTCTTTTATTAAAGTAACGTTTTTACAAACATTCGATATGTGCACCATTAGTGATTCGCAAAACATCCAATCGATACTCCAAATGTTGCCATGTACGCTGCAGCATATCCACATCAATTCGCTCAATAGCAGCTGTGATTCTTGCTTTTAAATCATCAATGTCTGTCACCCGCGTACATTTCTAAAAAACTTGTCAAAACGTGGTATCAGAAAAAACTTAATGAGATTCTCTGTAAAATGGAACAACACTGGAATTTCTACACTTCATGGTTGACTTATAATAACAGCCAAAAATTGTACAGATAATTCTCGAACACCCTGTACTGTGTATATATATATATATATATATATATATATAGGCAGGGACGTAGATAAAGGGGGGAGGGGCTACGGGGGCTTCAGCCTCTCCCGAAATAAAATCATAGGTTTGATATTTTATGCATTTTTTTTAATTATAAGTAAATTATAAGTAAGTAGGCCATGCCAAGTACCTTGAGCACATGTTTAATTATTGTAATACATTTATGAATGTGTTTTTATTCATTTACACACTTAATATACATGGTGGCGCAAAAGTCGCGCATCATAGGAATTTTCAGTGTTGACTATAACAGTGCTTCTGAAACTGGTGAATGGTTCACCCAAGGGGAATGAAATTTTAGTTGGGGTGAATGGAACTCGAGGGGTGAATGAAGGGTGAATGAAGCAACAAGGGTGAATGAGTTAAATGAGATTGTATTTTGAAGATTTTTGCACTGGTCTGAAACTGGCAACTGTGTAAGTGTAGAGTAGATGGCAACTGTGTAGGCTGGCTTACTGTCAGTGATATGAAATGTTAACTTTTAATTATTATTATGTAAGAATTGATAATTCCTGGTAGCTATATTATTATTATTTTCAAGATCATTAGTGACTACCGTATGTACCCAGTAATCCTTTATTATTGCTAAAACAACCTAAAATCATGAAAATCTGAGGTGGATACCAGTACTAGTAGCTGAGAGTGACTGAGACATGAAATGAATAGGAAGAGAATATGTAAGATGTACAGGACTAGCAGCTGTCCTCTGTCAGTTGCCTGGTGGAACTTGAATAGTCAGGAGCAGACCTCGGTAAGATCCCTAGTACTGGGAGTCCCTGTTTTTATCTGTTATATTTACCTAACCAAACTTAACCTACTCTATGAAAGGCTTACAGTCATAGCATGTTTTTAAGAAGAGAAAACCTAACATTAAGAAGAGATATTATTGCTAAGTATAGTCTGGAGGAATTATTGAAGAGCGTCATTTCCGACCATCTGCAGTTGCTCTCTAGCAATTTCGAGGCATATTTTCCCCAGAAGGATGCGCAAGCCATGGAGAATCAGATGTGGATTGTTAATCCTTTCATCACCAGCCACGTCAAGCGGACGAATGTCGGGGAGATCACGGAGGTGTTGATGGAGCTTCACTATGACTTCACCCAAAAAGCATCTTTTGAAACGTACTCCTACTATGGAGACTATTGGGTTGGACTGCTCGATTTTCCTGAATACAACTCAGTTGCCATGAAATGCCTTCAAATACTAGTGAGGATGGCAACTACGTATTTGTCTGAACAAGGGTTTTTGAGTTTGGTAGAACTGAAAACCAAGAAACGAAATTCTCTCTTCGACGTTGACTCGGTGATGCGGGGCGCTTTGGAGAATGGAATCGGGCCCCGCTTTGAGAAGCTTGTCACGGGAATGCAGGAACACCCCAGCACTGATGTTCAAAACGTGATTTAAAAGTGTTAACTGGTGTGTGATGCTTGTCATTCACTGTTTTTCTTTTTGTTCAAGTGGTAAAATTACAAAAAAAGGAAACACTTAAGAAATTAATTTGTGTCGCCTTTTGGAACGAGCGAGTCATGTATAATTGTATATACAGAGAAAGGGAATTGGTAAAGTAACAAATCTTAATGAGGTGAAGTCGGGGGTGAATGAAATTTTGTGATAATGACTCAAGGGTGAACGACATTGAAAAAGTTTCAGAAGCACTGGACTATAATATATTATTTTTTTTCTTTTAGGAAGAGCATGGCTGGGAAATTAACAATAGACGAGAGGGTGAGCTTCGTTTTAATGCATGGAATACCAGGTACTACAAATCGATGAATCGGTACAGAATTTAAATTCTACACCGATTCATCGATTTGGTGTACCTGGTATTCCATACATTAAAACCAAGCTCACCCTCTCGTCTATTGTTAATTTCGCAGCCATCTAAAAGAAACTACCTAAAAGAAAAAAAATAATAAATAATGTATGTGATTATAGTCAACACTGAAAATTCCTATGATGCGCGACTTTTGCGCCACCCTGTGTATATATATATATATATATATATATATATATATATATATATATATATACAGGGCGTCCCAAAAAATGTATACACACTTTAAATACTTATAAGGCAGTGTTTATTAAAATACATTTCATTTTCAAAATGTAATAGAATCTACAGACATTATTTAATTGTTTTGTCAACGCCTGTTTTCAAACTGACGTCCGTTCTGGTCCAGGCACTGCTGATAACGCGAAGCAATGGAATCGCAAACATCACGAAACATTTCGTTTGGTATTTGTGTGCATTCTCGTTCAATGGCTGCTCTCAATTCAGCGACTGTTGCAGGTTTTATAGCGTAGACTTGTCTTTTAAATATCCCCATAAAAAAAGTCTAGTGGTGTGAGGTCTGGTGAACGCGGAGGGTATTCTACGAAACCCCTTCGTCCAATCCACATCCACATCGTGCCAAGTACCACTCGCACTACTCCACTCTTCGGTCCGGATCATCTTCATTAATAGCATGGACTAATCTTGGAATGTAACTTTTCCATTGACAGCGCTTCAAATGCGTTGGACAGACGATTCTGAAATTCCTACCTCACGACTCGCTTGCCGCACAGATTTTCTTGGACTTTGGTGATACGTTTCCAGTACTCTTTCTTGCTTTGTGGGGCTTGTCGATGTCCGTGGTCTTCCGGAACGCTTCTTGTGGACATTCTGAACAGTTCCATCGGCTTCGAACTTATCTCTAATTCGAGTGATGGTAAGTCGTGTTGGTGGATCTGTTTGAAACTCCCTCCTAAACTGTCTTTGCACTTCAACTGCGTTTTCACACTTCCAGTAGCATTTTAGAATGAATTTCCTTTGTTCAAAGCTTAGTCTGACTGCCATTATTAATTCTAATGGGTTTAACTTGGAAAGAAAGAAACATCAATTGAGCTATCAGCTGTTAAAGTGTGTATACATTTTTTTGGGACGCCCTATATATATATATATATATATATATTAGCCCCTCCCGAAAAGAAATTTTGGCTACGCCCCTGTATATAGGTATACCCCGCCATACGCTGTCGTTGTGTTCCTGGAAACTGCCGCGTATAGTGAATTCGCGTATAGTGAGGTATATTTTCCCATAGACGGTGTTAATTAGGGGGATTACCTTCCATAAACAAAAATTCAAACTATACTAAACCCATAAAATCAATAGATAAACCTATCTTATCAACTGTTTATCCAATCAAATAACAACGACAATATAAACTAATTATTAACCTGAAAGAGAACAATAATTTAATGTATAATATCATACATTAATTAATAATAAACAAATACTGTACGTATGTATGTACTTACATAAACTAAGGGAGAAGGTGGCAAAGGCGCTAAGGCCGAATGAAGGGAAACTTGAGGATGGAATTTAGGCTTGAAGGGATGCTGGAGGCGTTGAAAGGGTTGTTGAAGGTATATTTGAGGGAAAAAACTGAGTTATGGAAGCGTGTTTCGCGTTCCGAACTTTCTCAGCATGAAGCTCTTTGTAGCATTGAATTGAATGCCTGACATTCCTGGCAACCATTGAGAACCTTTCCACATCAGAATCGTGTTCGCCTAGAATGGACAAGGCTCTCTCAATATGCTTGAGGGATTCTGATAGAGCCTTCAAAGTCAGGTCTCGAGTTGGGACATAATTTCTTCGGAGTCAGCATCCTCTATTTTATTGAACTAATCCAATTGCTTCAACTCCTCATTTGACAGTTCTTCGTGATGGGATTCTAAGAGTTCCTCGATATCATCCCTCTCGACTTCTTCGAACCCAACCTCTTTAAGTAACGAAACAATGTCTTTTGTAGTCTTCACAATATTTTGGGTGAATTCAAATCCTTGGGAATGTTTTCGAATGTTCGCGCGGATGAACTTGAGAATTTTCAAACCTCGTAACCTCGAGAGTGTTTCCGCTTTATTATGGTGTAGGTCCTTAATTAATCAACCGCGTAACTCGAATTCGCCTATAGCGGGGTATACCTAAAGTGACCATATATTTAGGAGCAAAAAGCGGGACATTTTTCTATTTTGGGAGTTATAAACTAAAATGACTATATTTTCAGGAGCCAAAAGCGGGACACCTCTCTACCGCATATATATATATATATATATATATATATATATATATATATATATATATATATATATATTATATATGTGTGTGTGTGGTGTGTGTGTGGTGTGTGTGTAAAAATGAACCATAAATAATTCCCATATTCCTATACTATCTTATTCTTCATGTAATTCTTATATTCATTTATATAGTTCTTGTATCCATTTTAGAAAAAATATCCATTTTAGAAAAAGTATCCATTTTAAAAATTCATGTTATATGGTTCATGTATTTATATAATCCTGTATATTCTTATATATTTAACTTTATATAATGCCTATACTCATATGTATGTACGTGTGTGTATTCATTTTTACATAAGGACCAAAATCGCCCTACGCGAGTTTGGATAAAATTTTTGATTTGCTTTCTACTTTGCCAAATAATTGGTGACCTGTTTTTTTTAAATCTCATAATCATTTTTTAGATTTCGCTGAATAAGGAATCCTGCTTAAGCTTTGCAATGTTCATTTTGTATACATTCTCTTTCGTTATAAAAGATGAGATCATGTCTTGCCTAAGCATTTAAATTGTACATCTTAAACCTTAAAATTTTACTCATATGCATATTTTAGTATAAAGATGCATAGTCCGATTTCCACTTTTAGTTAACTTGGCAGATCATGATAACATCAGATCTGAAAAGTCGCGGTTTAAGATAAAAATATGGTTTCATCTTCAAATATTTTGTTTACTCGTTCGAGCCTTACCACAGCTAAAAAATTTACTTTATTTTCGAATATTGTGCAAAAATAATGCAGCCTTTTTAGCTTTTAATAATAATGATGTTAGCAGTTTTGGGGTCTATAAACCCCAGTAAAAATCTTCCATTGTCATTCAGAAGCTAATTCAGAGGCTGAGTATTACCTGTACATTTTAGCAGTAAATTACAGTAAATGATAGTCTTTATCTTATCCTTCGAGCCTTGCTCTCTTCAGAAGAACTTAGTCATTAAACTTTCCGGATACGCTATAAGAAGAGTCCGGAATCTTCATAATTTTTAGTAAGTCTACCAGAGTCCTCCGAGCCACTATAGAAGAACTCGGAGAGTAATATAGAAGAAAACTACTGCAAGTCACACATCCGTTGCTGCCACCTAACTCAACCCCCGTCGACTTCGAACCAACCCAGGCCATAGACGGAGGGGTTAACACATATATATATATATATATATATATATATATAGAACATAATTATTACTTCACTGCTTGTATTTTTCTCTTGAGTATATAATTATGAAAAAAATTAACAACTGAGAATGGCTTATATCTATGATATACCAATACAACACAATATTATCGTACTTGCTTTTCAATTCCCGTAGTTTTCAGATGAAATCTTCTGAAGTAACTCCGGAGTTAATTTCAACATAGTGTAGAACTCCATACAGGTTTGATCAGAAATTGCACTCATCACTTCCCCAACTGATACTGTATATGTTCACTCTCAATCTTTAAAACCACTTGGTGAAAGGTGGTTGCTTGACAGTGCACAAAGTTGAGCCAGATCTCTGATTGTGGGTTTTTAAAAAAGTTTTTCAGTATCACTGGACACTTGCTTTGGCTCAGAAAGTATGATCTTAGACCAGGAAACAACTTGAGTATTCTTTCAACTGCAGGCATTAATGCCAAACACCTTGTTTTACTATATCCCAGTAACTGTTTATATTCAATGTCCACAAAATCACAAAACTCTTTCAGCTCTTCTACTCGAACAGTATAGACGTAGAAATATGAATATATTTTTATAACCACTGTTTCCACATCAATTGGCAGACAGTCACTGGCAGACTGAACAGCATTATGTACAATATGTTCAAAACAACCAATCCTAATTAGTTCTCTACGAATGTAGTCATTTAGCTTCCTGAAAAATGTTATTCACTCCTTTTCTTGCACCACCACCAAAATTACAGTTAGTGTTATCAACACAGAAAGCAACTAATTTTCTGCCCAGGTCATGCTCTTCAATAATATCAGTTAAGTATTTCAACACAATATCTGAGGTTTCTCCAGGCTGAGATTTAAAGTCAATAAGCTTCACTTGAGCACCTTCATATGGCTGAAAGAAGCGAATTAAAACAGGAAACAGCTTGATGTTTCCATGGTTGCTTGCATCAGTTAGCAATGTTATGCAATGAGCATCCTTTAATTGTTTTTTAATTCTGTTTCAGTATATTGTGCAAATACACTTGAAACAATTGCTTCGCACTTTGTTCTGGCACATGAAAATTTTGGTTCAAAGCATGTTTTCAAAATTTTTGTTGCACAGTCAGTAGATCTGAAGCTTTGATTTTCCCTGACTGTATGGTAAGCCCACAAACCCTCAGCAGCAGCTACTTCTAAATCCTTATTACTAGGCGTCACACTTTTAAAATAATCACTCACTATCTTACTAGATGAAGCACCGATATCAACCGATTTGTGTCTTTTTGAGCCAAGATGCTTAGTAATATCATTAATCCCACCATGTCCAATGCTGAAGTCACTTCTACATTTCTCACACCGTACATCACTTTCTGTTGTTGTTTTTGTAATAAATGGATATTTAGACTGCAGATGTACATTAAATGTACACTTCCTTTTAGTTTTAGACATTTTGTGTTGTCAAACTAGGCCTACGACCTTACGTACGATACAATTAATAACTTTTCTTATCCTTCAAACGAAAAAGTTTAACCTAGCTGCAAAAGAAAAAAAAGGATGCAGGGATAAAAATTAATTAAGGTTATTAATTAAGCAAACATAAAAACATAAAAGCGTTACACTACAACACAAATTTACACAGAGGCCGTTAATGAAACACTGAAACGTTAGTCGAGAATCACGGCACTGCCGCACGGCGACATGTATCGTACCAGTTCAGTTTGCAAGTTAGTATTTAGATTTGGAATTCAGAATGTGGCATAATTCTATTAATTCATAAAGGACATCTAATGTCTAATGTAACAGTAATTTTAATAAAGCGGGACATTTATGAAAATTTGCTCCAAATGCGGGACATTTTCGGGACATTTTGAAAAGTGGGACGTCATAAATTCGGACTGTCCCGCCCAAAATCGGGACTCTGGTCACCTTAGGTATACCTGAATATATACATGGTAGGGGAAAACTCTAAGGATTTTATACATACAAATAATTTGTTAAAAATATCAGGTTGTAACAAATTCTGATCGATTAGAAAACGGACGATAGATAATAGAATAACCTCAAGATAATGTAAAATAGTTTTAGAAATGTTGCAAAATACACGCGGCGACAGGTTCGCACATGTATTATCACGATACACAATGATACAGAATGACTTAGACTAGTGTAGGATTAGGCTAATAAATATTTCCTCTGGTGTTTTTCATACAGTTACAACGCCACCCCTACGATATTACAGTAATTGAAAAAACATGGAGCCCACGAAAGAGCATATTCGACATGTGATGCTGTATGAGTTCCATAAAGGATCTAATGCTAGTGAATCGACAAAAACATTCAAAGAGTTTATGGAAATGATGTTGCGAGCGAATGTATGTGTAGGAGATGGTTTGAGAAGTTCAGAAATGGAGACTTCAATCTGAAAGATTACCAACGAACAGGACGACCAAATGAGTTAGATAAAGAGTTGCTGAAACCAACAGTGAAGGAAAACCAAACGGTAACTGTAAGAGAACTTGGCCTGCAACTCGACGTTAGCCATATGACCATTCATCGTCATTTGAAGCTGTTAGGAAAAGTAGTGAATGTTGGAAAATGGGTTCCGCATGATTTGTCACAAGCGAATCTTCAACATCGAATCGATATTTGCACATCACTGCATTCTCGGCAACTGCAAGCACCGTTTTTGAATCGAATCGTCGCTAGGGATGAAAAATGGGTCCTCTATAACAATATTAAGCGTCGACATCAGTGGCTTAGCCGTGAAACAAAGCCTGAACCTCAGCCAAGGAATGGACCCCATCCAAAGAAAATTTTGCTATGCATTTGGTGGGATATGCAAGGAATTATTCATTTTGAGCTTCTGCCAGATAACCAAACAATCACAGCTGAAGTCTACTGCCAACAACTCCAACGATTGAAGATGGCATTACAAGAAAAACATCCTGCATCAATTAATCGCAGAGGTGTTCTATTCCACCAGGATAACGCGCGCCTTCATACTGCTCGAATCACCACTGCCCAATTGGAGACATTTGGTTGGGAAAAAATGCTTCATCCACCTTATTTTCCGGACATCGCACCTTCAGACTACCATTTATTCAGAAGTCTGCAATACCACCTAGATGGACAAAAGTTGCAATCCAGAGAAGCTATCGAAAACGAAGTGATCGCTTTTTTTTAAACTCGAAACCAAGGGATTTCTTCGAATGTGGCATAAAAAACTTTTCTACAGGTGGAAGGAGGTTAGAGAAAAAGAAGGGAATTATACTGATGATTAATTTGCCATTATATCATTTAATTTTTGTTGTGAATAAACTAAAAATTCGAGCAAATTTGTCCTTATAAGTCTTTTAATTTTTGTTCTAAATGAAATAAAAAACCGAGCAGAATATATGTTACAACCTTATAAATAAATTCCAACGATATCACTGCAGTGCATGCGATACTCTTCAAAACAACTATACAAGGCCAGGAATGACCCTAGACTAGAGCAGGAAGACCCTAGGCCAGTGGTACTCATTGTGCGGCTCGCGAGCCAAATGCGCTATATATGATAATAAAAACCCACTCTAATAGATAGTTTATTTCCACAACAGTTTCGATGCCAACTGGCATCCTCTTCGGGTGGATACAGAAAAACGAATGAACCAAAAACAAGAGGGAAAACAATCCAGGAACCATTAAGAAATTCGCACCTAGGTTAGATCCCGTTCTCCCGACACTGGAAGGGTATTTTTATTAAAGGGACCCGCTTTTAGTACATTCGCACAAATTTAAAACTACCCCCTTGTTCTATACATACAGATTCTATTATTTTTTTTACATAATTATTACATTTATTATTAAATTTATTACATTTAATATTGCATTATTATTTATTACAGAAATTATAAATTTATTATTACATTGCTTATTACATTGTTGTTTATTATACAGAAATTATAAACCGAAAAACGAATGAAAAAGGACAGAAGGAAACAATCCAGAGACCATTAAGAAATTCACACCTAGGCTAGATCCCGTTCCCCCGACCCCAGAAGGGCATTTTTATTAAAGGGTCCCGCTTATAAGTACCTTCGCACAAATTAAAACTATCTACTTGTTCTATACATACAGATTTTATTATTTTGACATAATTACTGCATTTATTATTGCATTTAATTTTTTAGCATTTATTATTATTACCTTTACATTAATTATTACATTTATTTTATTACCTTTATTATTACATTTATTGCATTTATATTTATTTCACATTTATTACTTCCATTATTACATTTACGTTTATTATTCCATTTACATTTTACCGAAAAAAAAAAAAGACGAATGAACTAAAAGCGAGTAAAGAAACAATCCAGAGACCTTCAAGAAATTCACACTTAGGTTAGAACCCGTTCACCCGACTCCGTAAGGGATTTTTTGACCAAGAATCTCATTAAAGGGTCCAACTTATAAGTACCTTCGCACAAATTAAAATTATCTGCTTGTTCTATACATGCAGATTCTATTATTTTTCTTTTGACAAAAGTAACACTGTGGTTATTTTGGACAAGTGTGATTATAAACAAAAAATGGAAGCGTTACTTAGTGATGAATTCACCTACACCAAAGTGAGATGGTCCCCCCTAAAGCGTCTTTCTGCTGAATTCAACAAAACTATCAGGAACTTATTTAAAGATATCCCGGCGATTGACCCTAAAAGATTTCTACAGATTAACCCCAAACTCCCCCACATTTACGGCTTACCCAAAATCCATAAGATTAATATACCACTCCGTCCCATTATTTCACACAGGGGTTCCTTTAGTTACAGGTTATCTAAATTTCTTGCAGATAAATTGTCCCCATTAGTTGGTAAATTTTCACGCTCGCACATCACTAATTCCTGTAACTTTAATAACAAAGTTATGTCCTTAGATTTAAAGCGGGGAAGAATGATCAGTTTTGACGTTGAGTCCTTGTTTACGAAAGTTCCCATTGATGATGTACTTCGTTTATTAGATAGAAAATTGCCAACATGTAACGAAGAACTAAGCATGCCCACATCTGTACTTTTAGAACTGATAAAACTCTGTCACCAATAATGCCTTCTCCTTCGGTGAAGAATTTTATTTGCAACGTTTTGGTAGGAGAATGGGTCCCCTTTATCCCCAATACTGAGTACATTATACATGGAATATTATGAGTCGGAATTGTTGCAAACAATATGTCCCAAGAATCTAATTTGGTTTCGTTATGTAGATGATATTTTCTCATTTTGGCCTGACCACTGGAACAACTTTGACACTTTCTTTCAGTCATTAAATAATCTTGTTCCCTCCATTAAATTTAAATATGAATGGGAGAATGACAAACAATTACCTTTTCTAGATGTTTTGGTCATTAACGAAGGCGGAAAGCCCAATTTCACGGTCTACAGAAAACCTACTCATTTTAATTCGTACATTCATTATTTTTCATATCATGATGAAGCTGTTAAAAGCTCAATTATTTCTTCCATGTTTCTAAGAGCACTCAGGATTTGTAGCCCACATTTGCTGGACCCAGAAAATTCAAAGATTTGGAACATTTTTAAAGATTTAAAACATCCTGAGTGGTTTATCAGAAAGGCGTATTTTAAAGCCAGAAAATCTTTTTATGCCCCTCGGGAACCTTCAGTTAACGAAAAACAATATGTGAGTTTGCCTTACATTGCCGGCTTAGAAAGCGTAAAACCGTTGACGAAAGATTTTAAGTTTGCTTTGGCGTTCAAATATTCGTCTACCGTGAAAAGTAAATTGGTTAGGAATGACGTTGCAAAACAGGAACAAGCCTGTGTCTACAGCATTCCCTGTAAAAGTTGTGATTTAGTATACGTAGGAGAAACTGGAAGAAATATTGAAACCCGTATTAAAGAACACAAATATGCCTTCAGAAGTTGTAATACTAACAATGCCATTTTTTATCACGCCAGCCAAAATAATCATGCTATAGATTGGGAATCAAGTAAGGTACTTTATAAATGTAATAATTATGTCAAAAGAAAAATAATAAAATCTGTATGTATAGAACAAGCAGATAATTTTAATTTGTGCGAAGGTACTTATAAGTTGGACCCTTTAATGAGATTCTTGGTCAAAAAAATCCCTTACGGAGTCGGGTGAACGGGTTCTAACCTAAGTGTGAATTTCTTAAAGGTCTCTGGATTGTTTCCTTACTCGCTTTTGGTTCATTCGTTTTTGTTTTTTTTCGGTAAAATGTAAATGGAATAATAAACGTAAATGTAAATGTAATAATGGAAGTAATAAATGTGGAAATAAATATAAATGCAATAATAAAGGTAATAAAATAAATGTAATAATTAGTGTAAAGGTAATAATAATAAATGTTAAAAAATGTAAATGCAATAATAAATGCAGTAATTATGTCAAAATAATAGAATCTGTATGTATAGAACAAGTAGATAGTTTTAATTTGTGCGAAGGTACTTATAAGCGGGACCCTTTAATAAAAATGCCCTTCTGGGGTCGGGGGAACGGGATCTAGCCGAGGTGTGAATTTCTTAATGGTCTCTGGATTGTTTCCTTCTCGCATTTTTCATTCGTTTTTCGGTTTATAATTTCTGTATAATAAACAACAATGTAATAATCAATGTAATAATAAATTTATAATTCGTAATAAATAATAATGCAATATTAAATGTAATAATTATGAAAGAATAGTAGAATCTGTATGTAGAGAACAAGGAGATAGTTTAAATTTGTGCGAATGTACTTATAGCGGGTCCCTTTAATAAAAATGCCATTCCAGTGTCGGGAGAACGGATCTAACCTAGGTGCGAATTTCTTAATGGTCCTGGACTGTTTCCCTCTTGTTTTGGTTCATTCGTTTTCTCGTATCCACCCGAAGAGGATGCAGTTGGCATCGAAACTGTTGTGGAAATAAAATCTGTCTATTAGAGTGGGTTTTTATTATCATATTTTGACATTCACGTAGAAAAAAAAGTTTTTTGCGCTAGATATATTTGGCTCGCGAGCCGCCCAATGTGTACCACTGCCCTAGGCCTTAGCCCCAGTCAGCGCCATGTCAGTAAGGATGGAATACAGCAATGAAGAAAAAGTGTATCTTGTATCGTGGGCTATTTCTTATAATAAGTGTGAAAAATGCAACCATTCTTCGATACTGGAAGTTCAAACTTTTGGAAACAGGGAGCCTGGTAAAAGATCGTCCAAGAAGCAGAAGGCCAGTAATGGCAACATGAGATGACAACAAAGAAAATGTCCTCGCTAGTTTTCAAGTCTCTCCAACAACTTCAACGAGAAAAGTCACACAGGAATTGGGTATTTCCAAATTTTCGGTATCAAAAATATTGACATCACAGGGGTACCACGATTACAAACCCATTTACTCTCAGCTTATATACGACGATAATTCTGATAGACAGCTGCACTTTGCTGAAACAATAAGACAAAAAGTCAACAGTTATCCAGATTTCCTATGAAAGATCAAATTTTCAGATGAATGTGTCCTCGGTTTAACGAGTTAAGAAACAAACACAACGTTCACTACTGGGCGAAAAAAAATCCCAAAATACGATTGGGTAAACCCGTTAAAACGGCTACACTAACAGTATGGGCATGTAGTCGTTATTCAGGACTCGTTTCCTTTGACATATCAAGAGATACGATGGATGGAAAACGCTATTGCCAGCTATTGAGAGACAAAATTTGAATCACCTGAATATTAACGCCCCA
>JAJOZX010004784.1:162500-366180 GCA_023014485.1 Bathynomus jamesi | reverse complement strand
TTCCGGCAACGTTTCTTCAAGAAATATCCGATAAACCCGCCCGTCGAGTCGGGCAGGCAGCAGGTACGGCCAACCAGCTTGCCATGGACGATACCCGCCCAAACATTGACGGCGAACCGTTCTTGATGAGCATGCACCCGTGTAGCATGTGGATTTGCGTGCGCCCACACGTGAGAATTGTGCATGTTAAACACACCCTCACGTGTGAAACAGGCCTCGTCTGAGAACAGCACATAAGCCGGAAAATTAGGCTGCACCGCTGTCTGCTGCAGAAACCAGCGTGCGAATTCCACACGAAGAGGGTAATCCCGAGGTTGTAATGCCTGAACACACTGACGATGAAACGGATGTAACTGCTGCTCGTGCAACTCTCTCCAGACCAGGTCGTGGTTCACACCGAGGATACGTGCAACACCTCGCGTGCTTGCGCTTGGATTGTCCTCAAATCGCCGTAGGATTTCTTCTTCCATGTCAGGAGTGCGCACGTTTCTCTCCCGATCAGTGTCATGCATGTTTGCATGGAATGTTCCAGTTTCTCGCAGTCACCGATGCAAATGCGCAAACGTTTGGTGGTTTGGCACACGTCTGTTTGGGAAGCGCTGTCGGTACAACTTCACAGCAGCTCTTCCGTTTCCATTGGCAGCCCCATACACCATATGCATGTCAGCCATCTCAGCAGTCGTGAAGCGCTCCATGTTACGCGTACTACGTCCGATTTAAGAATGCCCGCGGCAAGCGCGAGTCTAGCCCACTTCACCTTTTAGCCAATTGCAGCGGCGCCCTCTCGCGCCGAATGGTGACGTCAGCGGACATACACTTATAGACGAAAAGGGTTTGTCTTGGTGTTGCCTATCCCCCATTACAATTTGTACAGAAAGTTTTCAAACACCCTGTATAAATAAAAAACTCCTACTCAATCTGGGGAGCAGTTAGAAACCATTCTTCTAAACCAAATTTGTTTTAAGTCCTAACAGTCCTTTAGACTTTACATACCAGAATTAGAAAACATGGAATTGCTGATGGCAGCTGAAGGAGGAGAATATGACTGGGGTGCCGCTGATGAGACTACAGATGATCCTCCACTATTCGCCAGGATACCAGACTTTAGACTATCTCCAACGGTAGAATTCATTCCACTCAGGATATTGTTCTTTCCTTCGACTCCGAGAGAAGAAGAAACGAGACTGCTTCCATCCACCATTTGTGTAGGGGGAGTCGACCGAGAGTGGAGTGGGGGGCTGCCTTCTGGAGCAGCGCGGCCAGATCTATCGTCTGAGATTGGGAGATAGAGCTTGAAGAGGGCACCACATTCGAATAGGACTGAGAGACACTCATAGATGTATTTGAGAGCTGAGGCTGACCCATGGAGAGCACATTGCTCACAGACTCCGGCAGGGATGGTTGCATACTCCCACTGCTGCTGCTGCTGCTGCTGCTTACTTGTCCTCCTAAAACTGAACCCAGTGATCCACCCATGGTGCCAGTGTGACTCGGCACTGATGTAATGCTGGGGGTGGGCTCCTGCTCAGAGGTAGTCACAGGTTGGCTCGAAGTTACAATGGAAGTTGACGGACTGAACACTGTAGTCTTATCCAGAGATCCAGTCCATTCACTGTCCCAGTCTTCAGTAGTCGTAGATTTTTCATCATCCCAGTTGTCTGTAAAAAACAATTACCATTTGAAAGATTAACACTGAGGAAATGTATAAATGTAGATAAAAACTTACGCTACTTTTTTTTTTAAATGTTGCTCAAAAGTAATTGAGGGGTCACGCGTCTTAAGGTACCTAGGCGCCACCACAGGCGAAAACGTGTTTTTGATGGATATCACTATTTTCACCCTTCCTCGATTTCGTGGTTTGGGTTATAATGACCTTACGACACTAAAAGTATGGTTGAAAACCTTATGAAGCGAACTACTTTTTTCACCTCATTCTGTGCCAGAAATCGCACCCAAAGTTCGGCATAAGAAAATCAAAAAATGTATATATAAAATATGAAAATCTATTCCAAAAACTCACCACCACCTTCATTAGCATACTTAGAACTCTAATTAGCCAAAAATGAACGTTCTAGCTCAATTAATAACAGGGATACTATTGCCAGAATATTGCTCAACTTTGGAGGCGATTTCTGGCGAATTTTAATTTTGGCGCTTAGGTACCTTAAGACGCGGGACCCCTCAATTCTACTTAAAATGAAAACCTAAAAGTGATCATGTAAAAAAAAAAAAAAAAAAAATCTTTTGACATACTTTATGATCATATTAACTCTCAGCTAATTGGTGCAAAAATAATCGGTCATTTTTCTTATTAATCAATACGTGTACACTGTACAATGCGTTATTTACATTTCCAAACTGTTCAAGTTTAGAACACTTTCACGAGATTACCATCTGTTGCTATAATGTATATTCGACGCTCGAATCCCATTAGAACATCGGCGTTGTGGAATGAATCCAGTGACCTCTGTTTCTTGTACCGAGTTTTGTCACACTACTTGGTTTCTCACAATACACGCGTTTTTTAGCAAACCCCCATAGATAAAAATACAGAGGTGTTAAGTCACGTGATTGAGGTGGCCATGCTATCGGTCCACCATGACTTGTGCAGTACCAAAGAAAGATTGCATCAAGAAAGTTGCGAACAGCAATGTAGTGGTGGAAATCACCCCATCTTATTGAAAGTTTATAATTCTTATGTCAACTCCAGTATAACTCTGCATTATAATAACATAATTCGCTCCATTCACGTCAAAGAAAAATGAACTGATTATGCAATTACGTGACATAGCACACCAAATATTAACTTCTGGTGATCTCATGTATGTATGTATGTATGTATGTATGTATGTATGTATGTAGTTTGTTTGTTTCAGCGTTGGCTAGGCCGCCTAGATCACTTAACTTCGCCCCTTTGGGCTTTTATCTATGGGGTTATGGTTAAAACAAACTCTTGTATCATGGGAGCTACATCTTGGCCAATGTCGTTAACACCGCTTCCCATTGATCAGCGAAGTTAAGCAATATTGGGTCATAATACTTAGATGGGAGACCGTCCGCTGCGTTCACACTATGTAGCGACCCGTGATTTCGATCCAACTTACAGATGTAGGTCCCCTCCGTCATATTACTCAGATGTTGCAAAGGAGGTTAAACAATCTCCATCATTACAACGTGTATCATGGCAAACTCGATAAAAAAAATCAGAGGTTATTTGATCCATTCCAGAAGAGCATCTTACTAATGCTCTAATGAAGTTTGAGTGTCGAATACACTGAAGCGCCGAATGCTGATCATGTTGAAAGAGTTTTAAATTCGAAGTTGGAAATATAAACCACCATATATATATTCTATGGATACCTATTAAATATGAAAAATGGAAATACAGTAATTACTTTTGAAGCACTATTTCCCAAACACCCTGTACTTTAATTGGTACTTTGTTAATAGTAAAAAGCCAAATACAACAATTACTGTTGCATATTGTGTGTTATATACAGTACATTGCAGAATGCAGAATTAATTTACCTACAAACACTTTCAATTGCATATTAGCTTTAAATCTTTAACCTACGAGGCGAGGGTATATTCAGGATTTCAAATATGGCATATACTTTCTTCTTCCTCACTGCTACTAAACAATTAAAAACAGTTGAAAATATTTACTGGATATCCTCACAGGCAGTATTTCCTAATCTGGGGAGTCGCGGGAAGTGCTTAGCGAGGGGGGCACAGCCAACACGGAAAATCAAAGTTTATTTTTCCAGCAAAAATTACAAAATGTAAAATCCTATACTTAACATTGATTAATATAAAATCTTTAAAAAGTTTTACGCACATACTACATATTTTTCTTTGATTTTATAACATTTGGCAATTATTTCACTCATACCTAAACCTCACTATTGGTCAAAAGCAGCGAGAAACCCCCCCTTTTTTTTTTGAGTAAGAGGTTCTCCAGTCAAAGGAAACCCTACCTAGAAACTCCCCCTGCTTTCTTCATTGGTAGTTTGGAAGACAATTTGAAGATAATACAAAATTCTCATGGAGGCGGACTATTTTCATATACAAATTTGCAGGCAATTTAGATAGAGCATACTGTGGAGTTTTTTTAAACCCACAAGAATCGCCAAATCTAAAAATGCGGTTCTCTCTCCAACCATCTACAGTATCGTGAAGCCATTCCTTGCTGGAGCAGAAAATTAAGCTCATATAATTAGTTAAATAACTTTATGAGAATCATGCGAAACTTTTCACGGAGTAATTTCATTTTTTTGCTCATACTTAATCACTAGTAACATTCCTTGCCACTTTTCACTTGGCTTTTTATATATTCAGTTGTATTTTTCATATTTAGATCTATGTTGTAAGGCTTTTGCAGTTACAATGTGGCAAATTATTTTCCTTGTTAATTATCAAAGAATACATCTTCACCGAATTCTTTAACTATTCTATTAGAAATTTTATTTTAAATTACTTGCTTTAGTGTCTTGAGTATTAGTGAATAATTTGTAAATATGATTAACTTTTCTGATTTATCCCTCGAGAAATTCAGGAAAAGCAAAGGTACATCGAGAAGTCACCAATAAGAAAAATAAGTTACTTTCATGAACAGCATGTGGGTCCAGGCTCTATCACACTATACGCAATATGTTCACAACACTGGCGCAGTGATACTCTGGATTCATAATAGCCAGATGTCATTGTGACCTTCTGAGTGAATTTCTGGAGATGGGCCAGGAACATTTTGTATAAATGCACGCACAAAAACAAAAATGCTTCAATACCCACATACTTACCAATTTGAAGATTATTGGCATTATTTTCCACCTTCTCCGGAGTGGAGCCCCAGGTATCAATGGTCTCTGTGAAACCTGGCGGCTGTTGCTGTTTCTTTTGGAATGTTCTAGTGTTGACTGAGGAGGATCCTCTCCCTCTCGCTCCCCTCCCCCTAGACGCAGGGGCGGTCCCATTCGCCATTCGGCCTCTCCTACCAGCGGAGCCACGTCCTATACCTTCGCTCGCTTCTTCCTTGCCACCTCTACCGCCCCCTCTTCCCCTGAATCTTGGTGGTCCACCAGCCCCACCACGAGGTCTTGAACCACTCCTCTCCCGGTTGTTGTTTTCTACTCTTCTATTTTCTTTGTTGCTTTCCGCTTCCTCTTTGCTCTGCAAGCGACACCAAAGAAATAAATATAGGAAATGCGAGGAAATGAGAGTAAAATGCACGAGTGAAAGGTAGGGACAAATCAAACATTCTGGGGATTGCACAATGACTTATTATGCTGAAGAAACTGGGGTTATTTAAAACGGTGATTAAATTGAATATTCAGATTTTATGCTCAACTTCAATAAAGTGGTAGTGGTAGTTTCTACTTAAACATTATAAGCTAATAAATGCAAAAAACTTTTGTTATGTGGAGGTCAAAATATGAAAATAAAACCCACACTAATAGACTGAGTTTATTTCCACAACAGTTTCAATGCCCACTGGCATCCTCTTTGGGTGGATACAGAAAAATGAATGAACAGAAGCAAGAAAGGAAACAATCCAGACTTAAGAAATTCACACCAAGGCTAAATCCCATTCACCCAACATGGGAAGGGCATTTTATTAAAGGGTCCCGCTTATAAGTACCCTCACACAAATTAACTTCTTGTTCTATACATACAGATTCTATTATTTTCTACAATTATGTATTACATTTGCTATTACCTTTATTACATTTATTATTACATTTACATTTTACCAAAACACGAATGCAGAGAGACCATTAAAAATTCACACCTAGGTTGGATCCCATTCACCTGCCACCATAAGGGGTTTTTTGACCAAGAATCTCATTAAAGGGTCCAGCTTATAAGTACCTTCACACAAATTAAAATTATTTTCTTATTCTATACATACAGATTCTATTATTTTCCTTTTGACATAATTATTACATTTATAAAGTACCTTACTTAATTCCCAATCTATAGCTTGATTATTTTGGCTGGGGTGATAGAAAATGGCATTATTAGTGTTACAATTTCTGAAGGTATATTTATGTTCTTTAATACGAGTTTCGATATTTCTTCCAGTTTCTCCTACGTATACTAGATCACAATTTTTACAGGGAATGCTGTAGACACCAGCTTGCTCCTGTTTTGCAAAGTTATTCTTAACCAATTTACTTTTTACAGTAGACAAATATTTGAATGCCAAATCAAACCTAAAATCTTTCATCAAAGGTTTTACACTTTCTAAGCTGGAAATATAAGAAAAACTCGAGTATTGTTTTTGGTTAACTAAAGGTTCCTGAGGGGCATAAAAAGATTTCCTGGCTTTAAAATACACCTTTCTGATTACGTATTGTGGAAATAAACTCTGTCTATTAGTGTGGGTTTTATTGTCATATTATAAGCCAAGTTTTGGGGAATTTTAAGTTTCATGAATATGTAGTATATTTCAAGATTTATTATGCACAATTTAGGTTATGGGGTACTCTACTTACTAACAGTTCATAAAAGGTTAGTTTTGAAATCTTAATCCTTAATTAAATAAACTTACATTTTTATAACCTGGCATATAAATAAAAACGGGAAAAGGAATGAAGTTCATCACTAACCTGGTTCAATTATAAAAAGTTATATTAAGGCCACATTAAGAAATGGATTTATTAGAAAAAACACTTTCAGCTTATACTGTCTTCATTGCACCTCATCATGACCTTAGGAATCAGTGTTGGCAATAAAAGCCCTTTTTTTTTAAATGCCCAGCCCACCCAGGTTTCTTCAAACTGTTATTAAATAATTAAACCACCTACTTTTTGTACAAGCTAAATTACAATTATGTAGAATGCTTATGCATCTAATAAGATGGAAGTTAAAGCAATTATTGGAGTCATGGTTTTAGGCAAAGGGTAATGCTGTACTAACAAAAGCCTCATCACTAAAAGCCATATCATCACTAATCAAAGCTGCAACAACAACTAAGGGTGCATCAATAACAACCAAGGCCACTTTTTTTTTTTTTCCCCTTATCCTCTTTTTACTTGCATGTCTGTAGTTTGCATGGTATGACAGTGTTTGAGTTAAGACTGCGTTTGCATGGTTTGTAAGCATTCTTATTTTACTTCTTTTCATCTTTCACCCCTTTCCTATTCTCCAACTATTTTTCCAACTTGTCAGCAGTGGCTGGTGGATGATGATGGCAAGTCTTTTTCTCTCTTTTTCTGAATGAATGTTACATTTTGCTACTTAACCCCTTATTCTCTCCTTTTAACTCTCTATTCTCTTCTTTCTCTCAGGCTAACCTTAAAGTGGATCTTAGGGTCTTTGTTAGCCTTAGCTTCTGTAGATCTGTTCTGTAGATCACTAACCAAAGCCGCCACATCAACAACAAAAGCTACATCACCAACAAAACAAACTGCAACTCCAGAAGTCTCACCAACACAGGCTCTCCTCTCCCTGAGAACTCCACACCATCAGTTAACAGAGACTAACCCTAGAAGTCTTGTAGTTTGGGGTAGATAACCCTGATCCCTCTCACAATTAAAATCACCCCCCCCCTCACCCTCAGTTCTTAATGTTCATTTATTAAGGTAAGTAAAAATGTTTCTTGTTTTTATACTGTATGGCAGGGGTTCTTAACCTGTCGCTCGCGAGCAACATGTTGCTCTTCAAATGGGCAAATGTTGCTCACAAACAAAGCCTGCTCTTCTAATGCAAAGCAAAAAGGATAATATTTTTCCTGAAATTTTTACTGCTGACTTCAAGATAACATTTTCATTCATGGTCGAACATTTTTAGCCATTTAAATGACTTAAATCTGAGGTTGCAAGGAAAAAATAATTTTGTTGTTGCCCTATATGAGGAAATTATGGGATTTAAAAAAACCCAACTTTTTCAGAGCCAAATTTCTAAGGAGAATCTTAATCATTTTCCTGAACTTAAAAAATGTTTGGCTGAAACTGCTAGCAACTGTCCATCACTCATAGTAAAAGCACTCAAAAACATTAGTGATGAGTTCGAAGAGAGGTTCAAACACTTAAAAGAGCATCTACCAAACTTTCAATTATTGACAAACTACATAAATTTCGAGATTGATGATCTGACACAAATTTTCAAACAAGAGGAAATAGCAGCTGCAGAATTAGAACTTATTGATGTTTTTCAATATACCTAAAAATTTTAATTAAGCATTATGAAGTTTGCATGCGTTTAAAGAAATATTTAAATAGTTAAATATTTATCTAATTTAAACTTTAAGTTTAAGTTACAGGCTTTTTTTTATATATGTTGCTCACTGTAATTAAGTGCCAAAAATTTGCTCACTTAAGAAAAAAGGTTAAGAACCCCTGCAGTGTACGGTATTCAATGTTTTACAGGTTTGTATGCTTATTATTATTAGTTATAAATAAAAAATGGTAGTATAAATAATATTACCTATTTTAAGTATTTAAATACTTTTCAATAATAATTTTTAGAAAACTTATAAAAAATGTAAGACCATGAAACTAACCCCCAAATTTCCCATTGACTTAATACTTCAGAATACATGATTTCATAAGATGTGGCATTTTCCAAGAATGAAACTACCACATTATGTGGGGTTTTACTGTACACTGTTCAGTACCTTATAATCAGGTATCTGTTTAGCACAACCTCATAAGTTGGTGCTGAACACTGAATTATTTCAGAAATGATTATAGAAAGTATTTTTTTAATTTTTTTATACCCCAACATTTAAGAAGGTCTCTGTAAACATTATTTAATGAATTTCACACATGCATGTCCTTATAAACCATAATATGTGTGTGTGTGTGTGTGTGGGGGGGGGGGGGTATTTTTTGTGATGTAACCACTTTTGGTACATCATCATAAAAAAAATTTAGAAGATTTTTTTTTTTAGAAACATTTTATTTAGATTTTAGAAATAAAGTCAGTACCTTGCTTGTGTGGAGATGCATCCATACGTAAGTATATATATGTATGTATGTACTGTATTTATTAAGATTACAAACATTTATGCATCATTCCAAATGATGACACACCTACATATACTCCCTGAAAATGCAGTTTCTCATTCAAGTAGTAACGTAGTAACAAACCTTTGCAGCTGGTGCCTTCTTTTTCTTTTTGGTCGACTCTCTCCACTCTCCTTGGTCTTCCCCTTCAAGCAAGGAATCAATTGCTGCATTTACATCGTCACAATCATGAAGTGCCACAATGGCATCATCTGTGCTAACTCCCGTGACTTGCATTACCTACAACATACAGCTATTGAGTCCAAACTTCTAGATTTCCCTAAGTCATTATCATCCTACACAAGCTTCATGCCTTTTGTTTTATAAAATTTACAATGATTACTTGACTAGGCTAGTTAAACCCAGAGGTTGTACAAATAAGATTAAAATAAAAATCACTGAGCAGCATTTCCTTCATCATCAGAGTACCATTAAAATTAAAGAAAATTTAAGCAAAACAGCTTTAAGAATTTAGGTCCTATGTACACCATAAAAAACAAAATAGCTACTAATGTTATGAAATTCTATTCTATAGTGGCTACATTGAGCCAAATTTCAAGTAACTTTTTGAAGCTGTAATTAAATTAATGTCTAACCTTTCCCTATATAGTTTAGTATGACTGAAGTCAATAACAACAACCGACCTGAGTAATCTTCTCTTGTAACACTTTCTCTGAATGAGTGTTATCTATCATTTGGGCAATTCTAAGCTGCTCAGCAGTTGGAGCAATTTTGTGTGGGATGCTATCCTTATCTTTTTCATTGTGATTGTGGTCTGATTTGGTCTGATGGCTGTGTGTTGATCCTCCTCCACTACTACGGTCTGTTCCTCCTTTAGACCCTTTGTTACTCCGGCCTTTCCCACCGGAACTCATCTTAAACTAGTTTATTTACACACTGTATTTACAAGTGCTGTAAAGAATAAAATTTCAGTCACAATGCTTTATACACCACCTTTTAGCTAAAACATGTTCAGCATGAAAAAACTCCAAAAACTTATTATGCTAAATTATAAAGAAATAGGCATACAACACGCTTATAATGAATAAACTGCCGAGGTCATATCGTACTGAAACTAAAGTAGAGAGAGAAAGCAAGATAGAGAGAGAGGAACACAAGAGGTTGAAGCAGCTAAAGAAAGGACACGCATATAAGATTTTATAAATTTATGTTCAGCAGTTCAAAAGTTGACATCACACCTCAGCTTGAGACAGGGTTGGTACCCAAAAACCCAACCTAAAAACCCACATCAATTTACTTCTCAAACTTATTTTTAACTTGGCATTTTTATAATGTGGTTATGCACTTATATATTAACAACTATAAACTATAATTAATGTGATAAGGCCAATATAAACTAAAATTTCCAGAAACTATTTATTTGACATGTTTCATTATGAACCTTATATCTAATACTGTATCTAATTTATCTATCTTCTAATTGGCTACCTATATCTAAAAATAAATCATGTTTCTTTTCAGCTTTATAATTTAAATAATTTAAGTGGTACCTAATACTGATTATTGATCAGTATGTTCAGCATCTTTTGACCTTAGGTAGCGGTAGATTCAAACCAACATTTCTGCCTTTTCTTTCCCTAACCTATTTTGCATTTTATTCCATACCAAGTCAAATGTTGAAAAAAATCTTTCCAATGATCCGGAACTGGCTGGACAACTATGAATAGATCTCATAAATTTAGCAAAACCTAATGGTAACCTGCTCTCTTTTTTTTCTTTCATTTCAACAATTTTCTGCCAATAAATAAGGAGGAAAAATTAGTGCGTCTTTTAAGCTGAATGCATAATATCCTGAATTTATTTCAATCAGCCATTCTTCAGCCTCTTCCTCTTGAACTCTATTCAGTTTGTCCTGAAAAATAATAGACCTGTGAGGAAACAAAAATAAAAGCTAATAATATAGATTATATAATTTATTAGTCAGGTTCACTATGTATTTTTGTTCAAATTTTATGGAGATTAGCAAACCAGTACATTTTTGAGAAGCTTATGGCATCAGGAATATGAAAAGTAATGTTTACATTTGCGCAGATGCCTGCTTGGCAGCCATTTTGGCAGCAGTTGCAACAGTGTTTATAAATCCTGATGCTTCAATAATTTTGCAGTATTTTTGCAGTAGTGTTGCAATATTTAATTTTATACTGTAAAAATTTATGTTAACAACTAGTACACAATTATCTTAGTGTTGGTTAATATAGTGGTGGCTCTCTTTTCAGTGCCTGAGTCATCATGAGTGAAGACCCAGGAACCAGCAAGTTGAGTTCAGTCAAGTTGTCCATGGACACAGTAGACTGGAAGCAGTGCATTCTTTGTCAGGAGTCCACTGCCAGCAAAGGAACACTTGTTCAATATCCCAGAACAGAATCATACCAGAAACTACTCGATGTAGTGGAAGAAAGCCAGCTTACAGGATGGAAAATATGTTGACATCCAAAGATGCCTCAAAGACTTTACCAAAGAAATATTGATTGAAAGGAAACCCATGTGGCATTGCAGTTGTTATTTTGATGCCACAAATCAAATATCCATACAGCGAGTGAGAGACCGCTTGCAGCATGCCATGTCTACAGGAACCTATGCTGTGAAAAAATGTGGGCAGAAAAGAACAAGCTATGAAATGGAGCAATCAGCAACCCCAGGCACCTCAGCACCTTTCACTAGATCTGTGACAGAACCATTGACAAGGGATCACTGCTTCTTATGTCATGATGATGATGACCAGCGTCTCTTCACCGTACAAACTGAAAACGCAGGGAAGGCACTTAGACGAGCTGTGGATATTTCCCAAGATCCAGTATTGATGACAAGACTAAGCAATGCACTCTCACCAAGTGATGCCCATGCGATAGATGTAAGATACCACAAACCATGCTGGACACGATGTGTGTTCCATGTCCTGAGGGATGATGCCAGCAACTGGGCCAAGTCTACAAAGACAGACCTACCAATGCAAGTACCATGCTTGATTGAGCTGATCAATGTCATTGAATATCAAACCCAAAATAAGGCTCATCTACCCATGGATGCCATCGAAAAAACTTACATATCCATGCTTGGTGGTAGTGATGAGGTACAGAAGCACACTCCAACACTGACACGACAGTGGCTAAAGGACAAAATTCTTGCAGAGTTACCAAGTGTGAAGTCAGTGAGGCAGAAAGACAGAAGAAAACCATCTGTTCTTTACTGTCCTGAGGCCTGCGAAGAAGATATGGTCTACACTTCCTTGATGCAAGATGCCACAAGTGAAATGGACAAGACAATGATGATACACAAGACAGCTAAGCTAATATGCAACAGCATTGCCAATTTCGCTGAGAAGGAAACACACAATTACAGTATCCAGCACGAGAGAGGATGTCCCGACCGAGCTGTACAGCCTTATACGGTGGATTTTGGTGGGATCTGAGGAGCAGGACAGTTGACAGGTCAGCATTGACCATAAGTCAGAATATCATGTATGCTTTCAAGACCAGGAGACAAGTGCACCACATGCCCAAGAAAGCCACTGACACATTTCGGATATCACACACATGAGAAAACCCACAGGTTGTAGGCAGGGATGGGGAGTCGGCCAAAAACAACCGACTCCCGAGTCGGTATTTTTAAAAACCGACTCCGACTCCCGACTCTTTCAAATATATAAGTATAAATAAATGTAATAAAGTAGGTACGATAATAATACAGTTTAGTAATTTAATACAATTTTAATGTTGTATTACACAAAAATAAAAATTAACAGAAAAAGAAATTGATCTCGTATAAAATATTTATAACCTCATTTGGTTAACAATTTTAAAATTTTAATGTTGCATACGGTACTGTAGCTAAATAAAAAAAAGTTGGTAAAGAATATTTTGTTTCCATTATATATTATGATATGCTAATATTGAAGCTAAATATTAAAAAAAGGCTAAAAAAACATACTTAATAATTTAACTCTCTAAGGAGAATTTGTTCTTAAGAAAAGTATAGCATCAATTATGTCTTCCTTCAACTTAGCCCATAGGTGGGATTTAATTAACCGAAGAGCTGAAAATAATCTTTCAACGCTGACTTGTGTTGGTGGCAATGCAGTAACAGTTCTGGCTACATCTTGCACTAATTCAGGATACTTTGGTATGGCATTCATCACATCAAGTTTTAATGAATGATCAAATTTCTCTATTTTTATTAAAGCTGCATTAAAGTCTTCTCTGAATTTGGTCAATGGGGTTATTTTTATAGGTTTATCATCTTGACTCAAACGGCATCGCTTAACTTTTTTTGATTTTTCTTCATTATCGAGATATTTTTCAAAATCCATTTCTTCTTCAGAGTTTGAGCAGGAGCTTTGCATAATGACAGGACTAGAGCAGCTTTCAAATTCTGAATTACTTGCGGCATCTGTTTCATTTAACATTTTCATTCGCACAGCTACATCACACAGAGCTGACTTTCCTCTAGCAATCTGTTCTTCAGTTAAAAGTACCCTGTGCATAGGATCTACAGTGCCCGCGAAAAGTATCCGATCACCCTGGAAATTTGTATTTTTTACATAAAAAACAATGTTTAAATGTATACTAACCTTATATTAGTATTTTGTCATCTGTCCTTTGGTTTGGATGACTTGTTCTAGACGTTTTGGCATGGATTTAATCAAGTTTTGACAAACTTCCACTGATATTTCCTTGCACCATACCTTTTTGATGGCTTCTTGTAATTTTTCGACTGAGCCAGTGTCGTGGCATTCAACCTTATTTTTTATTATTAGCCACATATTTTCTATCGGATTGAGATCTGGACTATTACCAGGCCAATCCAAAATATCAAATTTATTGTCAGTAATCCATTTTGTCACTATTTTGGCCCTGTGACATGGTGCACCATCATGCATGTATGTTTTTGTCCTTTGGATTGCCATTGCCATTGGAAGTTTATCCTGTAGCATTGCTAAATACCGTGCACCATTCATAGTTGTGTTCTTCGGAAGAAAATATAGGTTTCCACACCCATAGTAACCGAAACAACCCCAAACCATCACACTTGGAGGGTGTTTCATTGTCTTTAGGGTGTATTTAGGGTCCATCCTATTTGAGCCAATGGGCCGGCGAACCTTTTTTGGACAACTTCTGAATGTCAAAAATGTCGACTCATCACTAAATAAAACCTTCTTCCAGTCATCAACAGTCCAATGAATATATTTTTTACAAAATGCGACACGTTTTTTACGCATTTTTTCATTAATGAACGGTTTCTTAGCAGCATGGCGAGATGGTAATCCGAGTTCTTTTTGGAGCCGCTCCTGGATAGTTCGTTCAGAAACACCAGATAACAAATTATTCATATTAAATTTTATTTCTTTCGCAGTTATTGTTGGGTTTTTCAATACTAAACGTTTCATAAGTTTGTCTGTTCGTGAATTTGTTTTTCTCGGTCTGCCAGATCGTTTTTTAGGGACTGGCGTGGTTAGGCCGGCATTGTTCTTAGCCCGTGAAACCCATAAATTAACGGTACTTTGGGATATGTTTAATTCCTTAGCTATCTGTCTCTGTGATTTCCCACATGTATGCAAAGCAACAATAGCACCTCGACAATCACTCTTAAGTTGTTTTTTAGCACACATTATATATAAATTTTATTTACACCACTTTCTGTAAAAAATAACAAAATATCAATAAATTTACACAAACAGTGAAATCTGACAACTTT
This sequence comes from Bathynomus jamesi, assembly GCA_023014485.1. Classification (NCBI taxonomy): domain Eukaryota; kingdom Metazoa; phylum Arthropoda; class Malacostraca; order Isopoda; family Cirolanidae; genus Bathynomus; species Bathynomus jamesi. The sequence continues at coordinate 351,460 of JAJOZX010004784.1, read as the reverse complement.
GAGACACAGCCACCCGCAACGAAGGCTACCAGAACACTAATTTGAGAATGCGTTGGATAGCTCTCATATCAGCGAGCAACCTCAAAGTTACCAGATGTCGCTAGAACAAATAGAAAGTGAATTATGTGTCTCTGAATATCAAGGGAAAATATTATATTTTCTTGATTGATCGGATACTTTTCGCGGGCACTGTACATAAACTGCAGCCAATAGTACGTCATTATTCAGTAAATTTTCTTCTCTACGCTGCATAGACATTCTTATACCATCTGCAACAATGCCGCCAATTTGAGAGAGTTTATAATTAATATTTTTCCATTCCTTGTAAAATGTGCCAGGTGTCAATTCAGCTGCTTGAAACTTTTTTGTAACCACATATGGGTACTTAAGTAATGCCTCAAGTTGACTTGCCTGCTGCCACTGGATATCAGTCATTGTTACATCTGGGTTTGCCATATCGATAAGGTATGGCTTCAATTCAAGAAGGCGCTTAATCATTTCATAGGTACTCCCCTAACGTGTAGCTTGATCTATAACTGCACCTTTTCCGGATCGACATTTTAATATTGCAAGTTTAGGCGTTCTTGCAGCCACTACTATGTTGCGTAACCTACCTACTACATTAGCAGCATTCCTTTCTTTTAACCCATCACGAATTGCCAGTTGCAATGTGTGGACTGCACATCGCATATGGGGGATATTTGAGAATCCAGCAAAATCATTGTCTACAGGGTCAACACTGTCAAGTTTGTCAGCAGTTTCATCCGTATCTTCTTCACTACTGTCTTCAAAAAGATCTCCTTTTACTTCACCATCATTAAGTTTCTGTACTGTACTTGTCATATTTGAAGCATTATCAGTAACAATTGATAATATTTGCTCTTTAGTGATTTCATATTCTGTCAAGATGGTTTCAATTAGCTTGGTCAGGTATTCGCTTGAATGTTGAGCTTCAGTGTCCTTCACTGCCAGAGTATGTATAACTAGTTTTCCTTCATCATCAATGAACTGAACATTTATTGCCATATAATTAATTCTTTGTCTCGTGCAGGCATCCATCTTAAGAAAGAAAAATTTTCCTTGCAGCATTGTTTTCAATAAAGTTTTCTGGCTTTCTGCTTCCTTTAAAATCATGTTTCGAATATCATGTCTCTCTAATGACACTCCTAGTTTTGCCGCCATTTCTCCATTTAATCCACGGAAAGCTGGGGAGGAAAATAATGTAAGTGCAACCCCATTCTTTACAACTAAATCTATAAGGTATTTTTTTAAATTTTTCTTTGTCATTGATATTGTAATTCTCTCACTGTGGAAAAATTTTGTAACAGAGATTTGTTTGCTTTTTGAAATAGAGGTACTGGCCTGACTAGAAGTAGGTTTCTGGATTTCCTTATCATGCTGATCTACAACCTTATAAATATTGGGATGTTTGTTTCGTAGATGGCGTTTCAAGTTTGAGGCTCGAGTTGGAGCATTAGCATGTTTCCCAGTGTAAGCACTAATTTTTGCATTACACTCTTTACCATCCTTTTCTACTTGACAAATAAAAATACTTTCATCCTCATTTAGCTTAAAATATTGAAAGACTGCTGATTTTCTACTAGGCCCACGACTCATTACTAATAGGGGCTAATTAAATTAATAATTAATATATTGCTAATTTTTATATGGTACCTAGTATCCTGAAATAGAAAATAGAAATATGAAATTCATTTGCTAAGATTTACCAGAACAATAAATCAAATGTGGAAATGTGAATCTAGAATTAGTTCAGGAAGATATTTATTTAGGGCATAGTAGTATTCTGGTAAATTGTTGGCATATAGAAATTGAATCAAAGAGTCGGGAGTCGGTCGTTTTTACCGACTCTGACTCCCCATCCCTGGTTGTAGGGTTGGCACTCACTGTACATCATGACACCAGGAACAAGGCGCTGATGGACCTCCTCCATGTACAGAACTACTGCATATCACACAGCCATGCCTTGCTCCTAGAAACAGCAATTGCCAATGCTGTTGTATGTACCACCTTTCCTCAAGAAAAGTACATTTGTCTTCTTCGCTGTTGATAATACAGATTTTGCAGAGGACACTGTAGATGGCAAAGGCACCACACATGGCACAATCACCACAGTGTATCAGAAGGCAGATGCGCCTGGAGAATCAATCGCACCCAATTTGGAAGTTAGTGAGGCAAAGAACCTGTCAGTTGTCCCTTATCATGTACCTATCGAGCCTTGCAGTAAACCAAAACCTGGGCCAGTCAAGAGAGCAAAGGAATTCAAGGCGTGTTCCCCAGGTGTTGCTGAATCCTATGAACTAACCAATCTTGGTTGGATAATTGCATCTGATTTGTCTAGATCAACCAACAGTGAATCACAAAGCAGTATCCCAGGCTTGGGAGGCTACAAATCACTTGTGTCATCTAGTCAGTCACTGACTCAAGTTGGTGCCTTGCCTCTACTTCCAGAGGTCACACATGAGTGGTCTACCATGCTGACTGATGTTGCAAGCATCTCAGTTGAAGAGCTTGGCAGTTGGTGAAAACCACCGAACTGTCATAACCTTTCACATGGCCCTGTACGAGAAGGCAGTACAATTGCTAGATGCAAGACCTAACTTGAAAAGAGTTGTTCAGAGACTTGGGGAGCTGCATGCTGTGATGGCTGCACTGAGGGCACTCAGAGCCTCAATATAAAATTCTGGCATAGATGATGCATGGATTGAGGCAGATGTATATGGGCCTGCTACAACAAGACAGATCCTCAAGTGTGGCCACTACAAGGACAGTTCGGGCTTCAAGTAAACAAGCCAGAGGAACACCATGATGTATGACCCAGTGCTGTCAGGAAAGAACATGAAGCTGTTGACAAAATCAAGGCTGCAATACTGAGCCACGGGAATCCCTTTGCTGTTGAAGGTGATCAGCTATACAATTTCATCACACATGCATATGTATGACAAGAGTATGTTCCACAAATCTTGAACATTGATGACATCGGACAGAAGCTTTATGAAGATATGTCACTGAACGTATCAATGGAGATGTTAGTCTCTGGGCACCAGTCAAAAAGCAGAACAGGATGTACATGTCTGGCAGCAAGAAACAAACTTTCAAGTTCTGTGACCAGACAGTTGACCGAAGAGAGACCAAAGATCTCTATGGTCGGCTGATAGTTCTCACCAGGTCGAGCAGGGACATCAATCAGAAGAATGCAGTTGGCAACTATGAGTTCACATTGATTCCGAGAGCACTATTTGCACCAGATGGCTCAATGCTGTCATGCACTGACAAGTCCAAGCTGATACACAGCCTTGAGAAGCTGGCAAAAACAGATGAAACCCAGGAACGGACAGAAGCTCTAGCGGCCAAAGAGCAGGATGATGACAGAGATCCTGTATCATCATCATCAAATCAAAAGATCGCCATTGTTGATGGAAAGGTGCTTGACCAGAAGATGACAAAGAAATCAGGGACAATCAGCACAGTCAAAGATCTAGCCCAGTGTTTCAATGACAGGCTCGTGAGCTTGACAGCATGGTTCAGTGAGGTCATCCTGGTCTTCGATACATACAAACCTGACTCACTAAAGGAGGAAACGAGAGAGAGATAATGACAAGGAAAAGCTCCTATACAGTATCAGGTTGCAGATGATATGAACATCAAACACATCCTACTGGCACAGTTTCTATCACACGAAAAAACGAAAGCAGATTTGACAGACTATCTCGCCAAAGCAACCCTTGATTACAACAAAAACTCACCTCAGTTAGTCATCACATCAGCATCAGGTCACACCAGAAGCAACAGAAACATGCACTTTGAAGACAACAATCAAAAGGAGGCTGACACATTGATGATCTGCCTGGCAGCAGAGGCATCACAGCGGTGTCCTGATGCACAGCTAGTATTGAAATGGGGGCACGATGCTGGTAAGTGTATCTGTGTAAAGATGCATTTGCGTTACTCACCTACCGGATACTCTGTTAGTGGGGTCATGGCAGCTGCTGCTGGTTGCTGAGATGGGAGATTGAGCTGCCAGTGAGGACCACCCAGAGGGCCTTCAATTGAATAAAAATCCTGAGACTTCAGCACCACCTGCACTGCTAAGAACATGAGAGAAAGGAGGTGAGCAAGTTACCAATTTTAGTGTGGTTGAGATTATGTCAGATAGGCGGCCCCAAGATTTCTGGGGCATAGCCAGTCTGCCTCTTTTAACGACTTACTCTTCAGCTTATGGTAGGAGGATTTAAGAAAAGTAAAACGTCCTTTGCCTAATTTAATCAACGAAACAATAACACTTACAAGGTTAACTGCATCAGCAGGCAAGTCTTTACAGGTAACTAAAGAAAATATGAACAATTTTATTGATCATACACCAATGTGTATTCAGAACCAACTAAGCACTTAGGCAAAAAAATATTACTACAAAACAAAAGAAAAACATCATTAGTCCCATACCACAACAAAAATGTCAACATAAAATAAAACCATTAAATTATTGGCCATCACCAGCCCATTACCATACAAAGGAGACAAGACTTACAGAAAAAAAGGAACTTACATAACTAATGTAAAAAAAAAACAGAATATTAGTCACTAGGGCAAGGTCAATGAGTGTTACCCAAATTGTATAAACCTGATAAGTCCCAGATGTGTCATTTTAAACTCCACTTCATCTCACAATCATTAAAGGTATTCTTGGCTCAATCAGTACAAACAAAAGCAATATTTATAACAAAAAAAAAAATGTGAACACTGGCTTCAGCATTTCTGCAGGCATTGGGGAAGAAAAAGCTTTGTCCAAATTCACTTCAATAAGCAAATGTCCCAGCCAAAAACAAATCCCTGATAAAGAGAAAAAAACCAACAACATTTAGAGATTATCCCCCTAGCACTGTCATCAGTGGACTCACATGAATCCATGAGTGGAATGATGACAGAAAAGGGGCAAAACTGACAATGATAATTAATGTTCTAAAATTTTGGGATATGTATTTGCATTAATATGTTGCTCATAAGGCAGTTAAAGGTACAATTTAGTTCACAGCCTGAGAAAGCTCAAAATCCATTGTGATGCATATTGATAACTGAAGTCAAAGGATTTTTATTCAATTGAAGGCCCTCTGGGTGGTCCTCACTGGCAGCTAAATCTCCCATCTCAGCAACCAGCAGCAGCTGCCGTGACCCCACTGGCAGTGCACCCCCGTATCAGTATTCTTCACTCCTGATACTGACGTCTTGGTTCTGGCTGTGGCACACTATCACAAGCTCTGCAAAAAGACATCTATTGATGGTATCAGGTACAGTCGAAATAGAGCCAATCTGGAGAGCTTTGGGCAAAGAAAAGGCACAAGCTTTACCTGTATTCCATGCGTTCACTGGAGCAGACAATGTTGGAAAATTCTCAGGAATAGGCAAAACAAAATGGTTTCAGCAGTATATGAAAGCCGACATGCACTTAGTTAGAGCACTGATGAAACTACCAGAGAAAGGTGACCTAACACAGGTGGTGAAAGACATATTGGCCAAATTTGTGTGCTCAAGTTACTGTCCCAAGGGTATTCACATTGCAAGTATCCCTGATCTAAGATGGTATCCATTTTGTAAACACCTTGCTGAAGCAACAACTTACCTCCTACACTCGGTGCACTTGAGGAACACATCCAGCGTGTGCAGTTACAAAGCTGAGTATGGTGCCAAGCCAATGTTATGCAGCAACAGTGGCCAAATACTGCCAGTCACCACAAAAGTTCCTCCTGCCCCGCAAGCCATCATCGAGTTGGTCAGATGCCACTGCAAAACCAACTGTTCTACACACAGATGTTCATGCAGAAGGAATAACTTGCCTTGCACAGAATGTGAAAATGATGCAGACTGTAATGTTGAATATGACAGTGATGATGATGATATGTAATGATGTGTCAAAGTGAGATAGGAAATACGTCTATACATATGCTGCTGTCACTACCAACAATTTGTATGCGCATTTTTTCATGAAAATACAAACATAATTTCACAAACTACTACTTTTCTTGGTTTTTAGTGTTCATAATCACTAATTTGACATAAGCTTTGGATTCCTTGGGCCTGGAAACATAGAAACTTCATTCTAAATGCTAATCCTATGTCAATTACAAGCTGAGATATTTGGAAATTCTTATTTTATGGCAGCCATTTTGAAAATCCAAAATGGCAGCTATGCAGGCATCTGCACAAATGTAAACATTGATTTTCAGGTTCCTGATGCCATAAGCTTTCCAAAAATGTACTGGTTTGCTAATCTCCATAAATTTTGAACGAAAGTGTTTTTATTGACATAGTGAACTGGACTATATGTTATGGTATCTAATATGGCAATGCCAGATGATTTGATTCAGACTAGAGAAAACTCTTCTGCCCATACAGTTGAGTTACCTATGTTTTATATATTGATAGTAGTAGTTAAGCATTTAGGTCCTATTTACCTTCATACTTTGGGTGTTATATTTGCCAAAAGATGATATGGTTCCATAGCTTTTTTAAATCTCTTAATAATATCTTCTTTGTATGGAACTAATTTTTCATCTTGGATTAAATTGAGCCAAATTTCAACATCAGATAATGTATTATCAGCCTGCAACTGTAACAAAAAAAATAAAAACTATAAAGTTATACTGTATATGGCTGAATGAAAACCTCTGTAAACATTTAGAATTATGCATTGTTAGAATTTATTTTTTGGTGTTACAAGTACAACACACAAAATGAAGTGTATTTTAATTATTTATTAGTAGTGCTTTAGTACAGGATTCTATAAATAAAATATGCACTATAATCTATAAAATATCTTTAAATTAATATTGGTATTTAAAGTTAAGTAATTTTAACTGCATAATATAAACACACCTTATCTAGAGCATTTCCAACAAGTACATAAGAGTTGTGACTGTAAATTGAGTGCCTCTCTCTGTATAGATGTTATCTATCAATTTTCCAATATTGTGATCAATGTCTTCAATATGCTCTCCTCTTATTTCTATATATAGAGTAATTTGACAAATAGGTTTTTATGCATTCTAACTGAGAATTCCATCTGGTTTCATTTGGTAGTTGCAGCATCATACCTCCTTTCTCCATTAACCAACTCTAAAATATAAATTTTTATTACAAATATTGCTGGATTTGACAGCATAAATAAATAGCCTATGCAACTTATTAATGAGTCGTGAATTAAGATTCACACTGGTGACAGTGCTAATGCATAAAAGTAAAGCTGACAGTAGCTAATTTATTGGATTTGTTTTTAGCTTACATGAGGTTGGTGATGGTTTTGGAAATATTTGTTAATTTCTACAACATGCTTGAGAACTAATTTTGGGGAGACATCTTTTTCTACCAAGTTTAGATGGTGTGCTGAACAGCCATAAGTAATAAAACTGTAATTGTCCTCCTTAAGAATTTCTCTTATTCTTATCATTTGGTTTTTGTTATCAGTGCATATAGCAAATACCTGAAAATAAAATGTCATAACTCATAAGGAACTGAGCATTTGAGTATACCAAGGCGGAGAATTACATTCAGTTTATAACTAAAATAAAATGTACCTACAAAATAGTTATACTTACATCAATGCCATATATTTCTTTAGTGTTTGTTATTGCTTCTCTAGCTAACTGTGCACAATATTTTGCTGTCTTTTTTGTACTTCCAGCATCTACTGCTGAAATCAGACATGGCTTTTTTCCATTATGAATACTGTGCGCAATAATAGGATCATTACCTACTGAATTCCAGCTATCTTGTATAAGGGTAATGGTACAATCATCAAGATTAAGGTCATTCTTCATTTCATGGATTACTTCATCATTAACTTTTATTAACAGATCAGATGCCAACCTTTTCCTGTTTGGTGGTTCATATCCTGATCTTAGACCTTTGATTAATTTTATAAATTCTTTATTTTCTAAAACATTGAAGGGTATGTTAGCTGAAAAAAAACATTGCAACTTGTAAATCTAATTCTTCCTTTTGATCCACAGTCATTCTTACCACAAATGGTGTAATTGATCTTTGCCTTTTATGCTTTATTGGTGTTGAATGACAGAATGTGGATGATGAAGAACGTGCACTGGCATCACTCATTTCAGGCACATTTACACTTATAATCTTTGGATCATCTTTGCCAGAAGCCAAAGTTGGAGGAAGTGAATCAGTTTCAACTAATGCTCCAAATTCAAGTCTCAGCATATCTCTTGCCTCATTTTCAAAATATTCCACTTTTCTTTTACTGCATTTCTCTAAATGATGTTTCCAGAGCTGGGCACTTCCGCAAACCGCAAATTCCACAATTGCGGAAGTATGTTTTTCGTTTGCGGATTTGCGTTTGCCGCAAATTCATCGCAAATTAGTGAATTTGTGTTGTGGAACTAAGACCGCAAACGCAAATCTTTCCGCAAATTTCCCACGTGGCCACTGGCCAAGCCCGCTAGTGCTGTGATGCTGCTGTCGCTGGCTGCCAATTGGCGTACACTTATAGAGGCTAGAGGGGTTGAGTTGTACAGTGAGTTCAAGTTGTGTACAGTCACAGTGTTAACTTAATTTAACTTGTGTAATGTAATGTGTGTACAGTTACTACAGTTACAGTACAGTCTTCTCTAATGTGTCTAAGTCTCAAAATTTATGAAATTCAAATGATTAAATTTATTATTTAATTTATTTACTATTTACTTGCAGGTGGTGTTTTTGTTCAATATAATATATCAATATACGTAGTATTTTTATTTCTTCTACAATAGTGATTTATTGTAATAAATTATTTAGCCTTGTTTTTAATAAAAACAAGGCTAAAACATTAAAAAGATATAAAAACTTTTTATACCTCTTTAATATTTTGGATACTTTTTATAGTTAAAATTGCGATTGCGGAATTTGTGGTTTGCGGAAGTGTTTGCGGAAGTGCCCAGCACTGTAAAAATTGGAAATATGGTTTGCGTTTGCGGATTTGCATTTGCGGCACCAAAAATGGCAAGCAGTTTGCGGATTTGTGGTTGCGGAAGGTAAGGTTTGAGCTTGCGGAAGTGATTTTGAGTTTGCGTGCCCAGCTCTGGATGTTTCACTCTCAATTTTTCGAGTGATACTTCCTTAGCAATAATTGCATAGTACTCTAGTAGGCTGATCACTTAATAAAGTCACCTCATCTGATTCACTAGTTTTAGATCTTCCACCTCTATAACTCTGTGTTTGGCATCTTAAAAATTAAAATTTGAGTTATGTCTAAATAAAGCTGAAATCTGCTGTTAAGAAATAAAGGAGAGATCTAAAATTAAAATACAGAAAATTCTAATATGGCATTATGATATAATGTTTCAGACCAACAAAAACCCTAGGATCCACTCATGGCTGGTCTACCTGTGTTCATAATTGTGTATTGTGCATGTCCTCCATGGTGGCAGAGGGGACCCACAATTTTATGTGGGTCCCAAACCACAAAGCCTTAATTTTACTACCTTAAACTATACCCAATCTATCAACATATGCGTCTAATCAATTTTTAAACATGTTTATAGATGTGCTACTAATTACTTCTACTGACAAACTATTCCAGCTATTTACTATTCTATGCGTAAAAAAGTTTTTGGCAACTGCTGTCTCAAACATTCTACTTGTCAACTTACACCTATTATTTCTAGTCCTATTATATTGAGATATTTTGAAAAAGCTCTCTCTATCTAGATTATCAAACCCATTCATAATTTTGAAAACCTGGATTAGATCACCCCTTAGCCTCCTAGTCTCGAGTGTAGTCAATTTTAACTCCTTAAGCCTATCCTCGTACAACTTTGACCTAAGCGAAGGAATCATCTTAGTTGCTTGTCTTTGAACTCTTTCAATTTTATCTATATCTTTGCGCATATGCAGATTCCAAAATTGGATTGCAAACTCCAAATGGGGTCTAACTAATGATTTATAAAGAGGAACTATAATATCATGCGATTTGTACTCAAAATTCCGAGCTATAAAACCTAACACTTTGTTTGCTCTACGCTTGTTAACTCTTTCCCTACATACTATATGCAAAATTACCATTACGCGTACCTATATATAAAATTTTGCACTTAACATTAAATCTCATTTGCCATGTGACTGACCAATCAATGATTTTATTCAGATCTTCGTCATCAATTGCCCTACCACCCAGCTTCGTGTCATCTGCAAACTTTGAAACTGTACTGACTAGGCCAACATCTAAATCATTAATATATCAGGTCATCCCACAAGTAATGTCATTTTTTAGATCGGAATTTGAAGGACCAAAAAAAAAAAACTCGAAACTTTTTAATCTAGTATATATTTTCCATCAGAATCAATGACACTCTGCCAACATCCTACAAGCTTTTCAATGTTATGTTTATAAAATTCAGGCAGTTTTGAGGCAAAAAACATACAAAGACTGGTGTGCAGGTCATCTAAAGAAGTATACTGTTTCTCATCAAGATAGTTTTGCAGACTCCTGAAGAGATGATAATCTGAAGGCGCAAGGTCTGGAGAATGTTGAAGTTTTTCCCGAAGTGATCCGAGTGGTATGAGGATGTGCATTGCCATGGTGGAACACGATTCTTTTCCGATTAACCAAAGAAGGTCTCTCTTCTTTTAGTGCAGTATTCAATCGATCCAGTTGTTGACAGTAGACTTGAGTTGTGATTGTTTGGTTGTGTGGTAAGGTTTCAAAGTGTATTACACCACCTTTATCCCACCAAAGACTAAGCAACACTTTCCAAGGGTGAAGATTTGGTTTTGGCTGTGGTGTCACTGGTTCTCCGGCATAAACCCACTGTCGACAGCACTTAACATTCTGGTACAGTATCCACTGTTCATCACCAGTCACTAAACGGTGCAAAAATGGATCTTGGAGTTCATGGGAATGAAGAGCCGTGCAAATGTTTACCCACACCCTCAGATTGTCGATGACAATTCATGTGGCACCCATTTTCCTAGCTTGGGCACTTTCCTGAGTTGTTGCAAATGTTGATGGATGGTGGACAGGGATGAATTGAGTTTCTGGGCCAATTCTTCGACAGTTGTTGAACAGTCTTCTTCAAGTGCAGCTAACAGTAGGTCATTATCAAACTCAGCAGGGTGTCCAGAGCATGCTACATCTGTCAAACAGCAGTCACCATTCCTAAACTTTTGAAACCATCTTTGACATTTCCTCACATGCAGAATACCATTGCCATAAACTTCCTGAATGTTTCGCGTTGCTTCAGTAGCACTATTCCCTTTTTTGAACTTGTAAAGCATTATATGCCTGATATACTCTTCTGATACTGCCATGTTTATGAGGGGTTCACATAAAGCAAAACACACGTCTTCACTGGTCAAGGTCTGTAAAGTATGTAGCGAAACATGATAGATCTCCTCTTAGATATAACCTTCGGAAAATTTATGCTTGAACTGAGTAGGACTAGTTTAAACTTAATCTATTAAAAAAAAATGACTTTACTTATGGGATGACCTGATATATAAGAAAAAGCAAGGGGCCCAATACAGAACCCTGAGGAACGCCACTCGCTACATTAGCCCAACAAGATTCCACTCCATCAATGACCACCCTCTGTTTCCTACCTCGCAACCCCACTTCTATCCAATGTATTACTACACCCCTGATTCCATGAGACTTAGTTTTTTCAATGAGTCTTTTGTGTGGTACGGTGTCAAACGCTTTTTGAAAATCTAAATACACTACATCAACTGCCTGCTGACTATTGTGAATGTCAACCATGCTTTGGAAAAAATTGTAAAAGATTAAACAAGATTTGTTTCGCCTAAAACCGTGCTCTGTATTTCTAACTAAGTTATGCAATTCTAAGTGTTGAGCTATACGATCCCTAATTGATTCCAGTAGCTTACCTACAACAGACATGAAACTGATTGGCCTATAATTTATCGCCGCACATTTATTACCTTTCTTAAAGATAAGTGTTACGTTTGCTAACTTGAAATTATCTGGTACACACCCCTCAGAAATAGATGCATTAAAAATCTTTGTTAGCAGCACAACAATGCTATCTTTTAATTCTTTTAGTTGTATGGGATATATGGAATCCAGCCCTGGTGATTTACGCGTTTTCATTTTATCAATATAGCGCATTACCTCCCCTTCACTAACCACAATATTATCCAAGACACATTTCACTGGATTTCTATTGTTGACATATTGAAAGAATCGCTTGGGGTTTTCTTTACCATCACGAGCTATGGAGATTTCAAATTCACGCTTTGACTTTTTTTATTACACTTTTTGCTTCACGCCTTAGAGATATGTCGTTGTTTCGTAACCACAAATTGTCTTTTTCCCATTCTCTTTAGGATTTGTATTCATTTCATTTCTTTTTAAAATTTTATAGCATTTACTGGGCAAAGTAACCATTGTACTCCAGAACTTACAAACCATTTATGGACAGACTTAATCAGAAAGGTGGGTTGTGATGCCTATTCTCCATCTCATAATAGGGTCATTCTCTGTCAGATCAACCAAAAAAAATTGAAATTAACACCCTCATCTCTCATATTTTGCTGAAATTTGGTTTATAGGGAGTTTGTGAGCCCTGAATCCATTTCTGAAATTATAAGGTCAATCCGACCAACGGTTCAAGAGAGATGACCTCTGGCAATTTGAGGTCACTCGCGAGGTTACTAACATTTGGCGAGCCATAACTTGGGTAATAATTGTCATAATTATATAAAAGTATATATATTTAGAATCAGAAAACGACAAGGAATCCAAATATGCAAGTTTTAGAACTCTAGGTTGAAAAATAAAAAAGTTACACTGTAACCAAAATTTGAGGTCACGATTTGACCTCTGGGGTATCAAATGAGAAATTTTTTTTAAATGTAAAAAATGAAGGCATAGGCATTGGCTATTAGAATCAGCAAAAAAAAAGTTTGTTTATGTTAGTATTTTTCATGTAACTAACATATAAGTGAACACCATATTCATAAGTTGTGCGTCAATTCTACCTATTTTTTCACACTTAAGCTCGTAATTTGACCTATAGAAATTAAAATTACATTTTTTATAGATATAAAAAAAAAGTCAGAGTTCTTGACTAATAGAAACAATCATAAAAAGTTTGTTTATGTTGGTACTTTTCATGTAACTAACTTATAAGTGAACACCATATTTATAAATTGCTTGTCATTTCAAGGAATTTTTATATCTTAGCTATCAATTTGACCTCAAGCTCCAAGAATTTAATAAAAATTGTATTTCACTACTAATCTACACTGGCAATAATAGTTATAATAGTGAAAGGGGAAGACTAAGCTCACATGTAGCCTAAACAAACCTGTTGAAACATGTTGCTACTTGTCTAAGTGCAGAATCAACACAGATAGTTGCAAAATTCCTTGTCTACAGGTTAGTACAGTTCCAGCCAGCACTGTGGGTGGCTGGTGGGTATGGTGTTTTAATGAGCCTCAGAGACTATCAAGGCCTAAAATATTAAGTGTGTATAGCTATATATTTTCTAAAAAATATATATTACCTAATTGTAAATCCTATATCTTTACAGATCAAAATACAATGGTTCGGCACTTGAAATACTGCCAGGACCCTATTCAAAAACACAAGAAACGCATAACAATCAATCTTAGAAAAGTGACTGATGTACTTGTTGAAAAATGTGCTGGAAGAGTGAAAAAAGACTCATTGTTGTGTGTGAACTGCTGGACACTGATAATGAAAAACCCCACTATACTTAGTACCACTGAAAACAACAAGTCTGAGCAGGATTCAAATGAATCATCTACTATCAGTGGCTTGAGTAACATCTCTTCAATTCAAGATCTGGACAATGACAGTGATTGCTTGATAAAGGAAAATCCTTCAACTTCAGTTGAACCAGTTCTAGCATTTCTGGACCAAACACCAGTTAAAAAAAGTAAGTAATAAATTAATATAATAACTTATACTTTACTACAAGGTCTGTTTGATCTACTATATAGCATTTAAGGTACTATAATTAATATTTAATTACTAATATTCAGGTGTGTGAAACCTTTTTTTCTGTTCTTTTCAGAAGGGCTGTCATTAAGCCAGAAAAAGCGCAAGGCTCGTGGTAAGCTATCATCTGCTCAGAAACACCTGAAGGAGAGGCTAGAACTCAGTTATGGTGTTCAAATTACCGAGGAGGTAAGTGATACTTCAAAACCTGAAACTAAATCTGAAAAACATCTAGACAAATTAATGAATGAATTGAAACAGTCATTCCTGGAGAGCAAATGTCACCATCACAAACTACAAATATTAACACTCTCACCATACACAATTGAAAAAACAGCTAGTTTCTTTCAAACTACAACATACATGGTGAAAAGAAGCCGTTCACTTAAATCAGAACATGGAATCCTTCCGAAGATTCCACTAATGAGCAAAGGAAAAGTGATATCTGAAGAACACAAAGATATAGTTAGAAGATTCTATGAGTCAGAAGAGGTTAGTCGTATGTGTCCTGGCCAAAAGGATTGCGTGAAAGTTATCAGTGCTAAAGGTGCAATGAAGGTGCAAAATTGGTCCTCGGGAATTTAAGAGAGATGTTTGAACTATATAAAAATGATGAAAAGAATCCCAAAATAGGATTTTCCACATTTGCAAAATTACGGCCATCATATTGTGTGCTTGCCGGTAGTGGTGGGACTCATTCTGTCTGTGTCTGCACATACCATCAAAATCCAAAATTGCAGCTGGCTGCATTGGGAGAAAGAGGTCTTTCATACAAGGATCTTATGGATTACAGTGTCTGCAGTACAGAAAGAGAGACTTGCATGATGCAACTTTGCAATGATTGCCCAAGAGAAGAGGGTGTCCTGGATTTTCTTGAGTTACTTGACAGTGTGAAATCAGCTCCAAATGAAATATCTTACAAGCAATGGGTGACTGTTGAACGTTGTACAATGGTTGATAAGGTGGAGCCACTTCATGAATACTTATCATCCCTAAGCATGAAAATATCCCGCATGGTTTGTCATCACTTTGTTGCTCAGCAACAATCACAGTACTTCAAGCAGTTGAAAGAAACACTACCACCTCAGAGCGAGGTAGTTACAGTAGGTGATTTCTCTGAGAATTATTCTTTCATTGTCCAGGATGCTGCCCAAGGGTTTCACTGGGACAATTCACAGTGTACAGTTCACCCTTTTGTCATCTATTATAGATCATCTGCAGACCAGGAACTTAGGCATTTTAGTGTCTGTTTCTTATCTGCATCACTAAAACACAACACTATAATGGTTTACTCATTCATATTGAAGCTTATGACATATGTTAAATTCAGATGCCCACAATTGAAGAAGGTGCACTATTTCTCAGATGGATGTGCTGGCCAATATAAGAACAGATACAACTTCACAAATCTCTGTTACCATGAAGAGGATTTTGGTCTGTCTTGTGAATGGCACTTCTTTGCTACATCCCATGGCAAAAATGCATGTGATGGGATTGGAGGAACAGTGAAAAGAGCTACTGCTCGTGCCAGTTTGCAGAGAACTACAGAGAGGCAAATTCTTACACCAGAACACATGTTTCAGTTTTGTGAAGAAAACTTGAGCAAGAAGATAAATTTTTTCTTTGTAACTACAGCTGATTTGAAAGATGCAGAAGAACGGTTGGAACATCGATTCAAGGATAGTAGGGCTATTCCTGGAACTCAGAAATATCATAGATTTGTTCCCCTAAACAAGGAAGAACTGATGGTGTATCCCATTTCAAGTGGCATTGGAGAAAAGAAAAGAATAAGGAAAAGTCATTTTACTAATGAACCTGCAATGCTTGGTAACCTAAAATGTGTCAAACCAGGAGAGTATGTTGGCTGCATTTATGACATGCAAGTTTGGTATGGAATTGTGGAGGAATATTGTGAAGAGTTTGATGATTTCACTGTGAACTTTCTACATCCCTCTGGGTCATCAGGATCAAGTGCATATTATTATCCATCAAACAAGGATTCATGTGCAGTGCCAGGACATCATATATTAACTGTAATGAGTTGTCCTACCCTAAGAGGAGGCAGCAGAATTCAATACATTTTTCCACAAAAAGAAATTGATGAGAGCATCGAGCATGCAAAAATTGTATTAGGCTAGCACATGAATCCTCTAAGTAGGTCTTCCCCTTTCACTATTATAACTATTATTGCCAGTGTAGATTAGCAGTGAAATACAATTTTACATTTTTTGCCTTTGTTTTTATATCTATAAAAAAATATAATTTTAATTTCTATAGGTCAAATTATGAGCTTAAGTGTGAAAAAATAGGTAGAATTGACGCACAACTTATGAATATGGTGTTCACTTATGTTAGTTACATGAAAAATACTAACAAACAAACTTTTTTTTGCTGATTCTAATAGCCAATGCCTATGCCTTCATTTTTTACATTTAAAAAAAAATTCTCATTTGATACCCCAGAGGTCAAATCGTGACCTCAAATTTTGGTTACAGTGTAACTTTTTTATTTTTCAACCTAGAGTTCTAAAACCTGCATATTTGGATTCCTTGTCGTTTTCTGATTCTAAATATATATACTTTTATATAATTGTGACCATTATTACCCAAGTTATGGGTCGCCAAATGTTAGTGACCTCGCAAGTGACCTCAAATTTCCCGAGGTCATATCTCTTGAACCGTTGGTCGGATTGACCTTATAATTTCAGAAATGGATTCAGGGCCCACAAACTCCCTATAAACCAAATTTCAGCAAAATCTGAGAGATGAGGGTGTTAGGCACTGGTTGATCTGACAGAGAATGACCCAATAGTAGAGCACCCAACTGCCACAATTCACTATTTAAATTGTAAACTTTTTTGTGTGGGGGGGACCACCTTTTATATTAGATAACTTTACTAAAACTGAACAATTCTATAATGGACTCAACCATTTACTGGACAGTCACTATTGCTAGAAAGTAATTAAAAAAATTCAACTAACTAAATTCATTTGATTGCGAGAGTAATTCCAGTCAACACACGTATTCTTGATTTCAGCTACTCTGGATTTCTTGGGAAAGTTTGTCCTAAACAGAACTAAATAATTCTTATTCATAATCAATAATTTCTACCATTGATTCAAGATTTTCCTTACTTTAAATCTTTTTCTAATTTCTTACGGGCAAAATAAATCGGGAAATATCGTAAGTATTATTGAAGTTATTCCTCCCATTTTTGCCACTCATTATTTATGGGAGTTGTACGACAACTGCTATTGTTTTTCAAAGAAATTAATGGATTATTATCATTCATGGACAAATACATCCAATAATATTAAGTAATATTTATTACCGGACAAATTTCAAGGTTTAGTAGTCTTACCTAGTGTTGCAACCCAAAAAAAAACAAGGTTTTTTTTAAAAAAAAACACCACAAAAAAAAAAAGTTTTTTGTTTTTTTTTATATTAGCTAATTCTGTTGTGTATATATACTAGTATATACTACTATATATATATATATCACATCTGGTCCGAGCTTTTATATTCAGTCACGACTAGTGTTGCAACCCATTTTATATTTAATGTGTTACAAATTGTATTTCAGGTGGATGCCATGGAAGTCATACAAGAGATATCTGTAGCTGTTCCATCTGTGGATGATAGCAAGACATTGGGAGAGTTAGCTGACTACCGATCAAGAGAATATCTTTGCAAAGCCTTTTGTCTGGAAGGCAGCTGCACAGGCGAATCCAACAAGCTGGTGGAATGGAATTTGTGGTTCGACCCAGCTCTCCAAGGTTGCAGCAAATATTCTCAACCTGCCCCCAACTAGTGCAGCTGTGGAATGCTCTTTCAGTCGCCACTCATGGATCCACTCAGTCAAACGGAACCGACTGACAACTGATAGAGCATCTAAGCTAGTTTTCATCGCTCATAACCATGCTTTGGGTGATCACAATGAACCACAAGACCATGAATCTGAAGCAGGTGCTCAGCAGAAGCAAAACATGTCCCAGACAACTCTCCAAGCACAAGAACGGCCATCATCAAGCAGAGTATGATCATGAAGGGAATGAAATGTTCTATTCAGAGTCTGAAGCAGAGTCTGAAAACTCAATGTATGATGAATGACTCTCTATGACTCCTCAAATGATGATGAAAAAAATGTTGTGTGTATTTTTTTTAGTTAATATAAATTTACAATGGATTTTATAATTGGGCTTGTGTCTGGAGTCTTTTTAGGGGCAGTGTCAACCTTTATTAAAAGGAAAATAATGAAAAATGGATTTAAACCTTTTTTGTTTTCGTTACTCCTTGAAATCAATGTTACAATGAGAACAACATACGTGTACTTTTGTTTCAAAATAAAGAAGGGATAATATCTATATACCAATTTTATAAAAAAAACAAAAAAAATTAAAAAAAACATAAAAAACACGATTTAAAAAAAAGGTTTTTTTTGCAACACTAGTCTTACCTTAATGAAACTTGCGAATATATACGCAAAGTCATTATGAGAATACTCAAGGTACTGAGCATGATCCTGTATAGCCTGGCAACATTAAAAAAATATATCATTTACTCAATAATTACAGTCACTTAAAATATAAATATATACATATCCTACTTATTAATTCTGATATAGTTCATTAGAACGGAAATGGCCTTTAGAATTAGGTCTACTCAAAGGAGGATGTAATGCCAACATTTATTAAAAATGTAATGTTGTATGAAGGAATACCTGAAAAATTAATGGAAAACACACTGAAGGAAAATATCACTACCAGAAGATATATATTGAAGAGATGACCCTTAGAGTACTTTAGTATTTTTATTTAATACAGTGGGCCCTCCTTCAACATGCCGTGTTGGGCAAATCCATGTTCGAGGAACTTAATACCTTAGCCTATAGGATTAATAGGGATATGGGAACACAGCAGCATTAAGTCTCCAATAAATACTATATATATATATATATATAGATTTTTCTTACACAAACGAAAAAGTCCTACCTAAGCACTCAGCTTAGTACTGTATATGAACTTTACGTTTGAACTTGCAATTTCACACTGCTATCTAAGGGTAATTACAAAAAAAAAAAAAAAACCAGCAAAAAATGGCAAAAAAATAGACTGCACAGCACTGAACTTAGCGATGCGAGTGTTGGAGAGGGAGAGAGGTGTGGGAAGCTGGAGATTGTTTATAATGATCTAGGGTGTGTAAACATTTGCATGTTGGGCAAACCATGCATAAACAAATTTTCCATGTTTGGAAGATAATTGGTTGCATTTATTTTTGCGTATATGAGCAAATTCATGTTGGAGGAGGGTTTACGGTATGAACTCAATCCCAAATGCTAACTTTTCTTTTTAATGGAATTATTAAATCCAGAGATATTAAAGATCAAAAGAATCATGAGGAGGATACCTCATTCTCTCCCTGCTTGGTAAGAAACCAGCTCTGGAGGCTAATGTGCAAGTTCCAAGTTTGATTCAAGGACACTAGACCCAGTAAGAATAATCATTACATCATTATGGGTTAACAATGTTGAAGATTTATATAATGTCTCAATCACAAAAAGTTGTATAGGATATTTTAACATAACCAGGCCTGGATGCGATATCATTCTGGGTGATTCAGGGTCCTTGACCCTTAACAAGTTTCCAGAGTTGCTTTTGATTGGTGATAGAGAGCCTGGTTCATTAGTCCTGCAAAACCTATCCAATTTTATTCATTGTAACCCTTGTATTTTCTTCTTTTCAGCTGCGTTTGAGTGTGTTTTCATACTTTTTTAATCCTTTATTTGTAACCTTTGGTTTGCTTATGCCCAAATTGTTCATTCTAAGGAAGTCAAGCTTTTCACTCCACCTTAAACCTACTGTACAGTTTAACATAGAATCCAAACCACACCTCACCAGCAACCCAGCATCTTAACTACTAGGCTACCCACTCCCAGGGTACCCATTTATCTACCAACCAATTTTTTATTGTGGGGAAGAATGAACAGCTGGGTTTTGCTGCATGCTATCACCGGGTCTTGATCCTGGGGCCAGTGGATTCATAGTCAGCAATGTTAACCACTACACCCCTGAGGTGCATTGTATATAAATTATACGTAAATGGTTTTGATTTATTGGAAAATACCTAAAAATTATTTACAAAAAAGATTCTTTGTAGATTTTTCAGTAAAATAATTTCTTTAAAATTCTTATAATTAGCTATTATGGATAAGACTAACTTTAATTATTAATAATCATTCTTATAATTTTAATAAAATTAAATAGTGCGTAAACAAAATACAAACAATTAAAAATCCTTGAAAAGAAACAGGCCTAAAACCACAAAAAATTAATGAACCACTTCCAATTATTTTATTTGAGAATCAAATTAGAGTAAGTCAAAAAAGATATTAACTCTATGAATTTATTGAATGTTATCCGTAACTTAGTTAAAAAAATACTCAAAGTTAAATCAATTCTGGAAGTCAGTAATGATTCCAAAAACAAACATTTTACATTACATAAAAAACTAATTCAAAATCAATTATACAAAACACAAAAAATAAAGCACAATAACACTAAGACAATAAAATCAAAGAGTGGTATGAATAAACTTTTCTTCTTTCCCATCATCTGCTTTGCGTGTTTGTATGAGTGTTTTTTCCAGGGCTGTCAATTAAAAAAAACATTAAAAACCCACATCCGAGTGGGTTTTATTGTTTTTTTTAAATGTTTACTCCCCCAGGAGATCACCCAATGCATGTCACCACTCACTCAGATTTTGATGAAAATTGACATAAGGGGTTCTTCCGGGTGCTGATTTCACTGGTCAAAATAAAAAAAAGTTCTATGACCCATAGTTTTTGAGATATGGACTACCAAAATCTTGGGGCCCTACTTTACCACCTAACTTTAATGGGCAATAACTCCCAAACATCTTACCATAGACCTATAAGACTATACATTTTTAGAATCAGCATAAGAGATCTATTAAATGATACCACATTCAAATGTGGAGAACAATAATGAAAATTTTCCCCCTTCTTTTTTTTATTTTTGATCGCCACCCCCCTAGGCAGTGAAATCCCCCCAAAAAATTCTTTATTAAACTTCCATTAATTGTTAAAAGATACAAACAATAAAAAATGTGGGTATCAAGTTGAAAGATATTTTAAAACTTATTAAAAAAATATGTACATTGTGAAATTTTGACATTTCTACACCTGCAGACTAAAATAGAGAACTACAAATGATATAACGGGTGCGGCAAAAGTAACACCCTTTTTAGTTTATTCTCTCTTATTGAAGGAAATAAATCAATCACAGCATTTTAAGAGAAATAATAAGGTTTTTAAGAAAAATACAGCATTTTAAGATAAATAATAAGTACTTTCTCAGTAAAAACTAAAAAATAACTGGAATTTAATTAATTTTGTGGTTGGTTATACTGTATAAAACTATAAAGATACAATTATTAAAAGGGCGTTACTTTTGCGGCAGCCTATATTCACATCGAAGAAAATAAATAGCAAAAATACAAATTGAACACACACACATTACATCAAGTTGATTCATAATTAGTGATGTAAAAAACCGTTTTTTTTGTTGTTTTTTTTTGTTTGTTTTTTTGTTTTTTTAATAATTAATATAGATATTGCCAATTTAATTATAAGGTATACTTTTGCAATGATATATATTATAAAAATAAATAAATAAATAATAAAATAGGCCATATGGTACCAGTATAGAATGTCCTTTTCAGCCTATTTACAGAAAAAACTGGCCTCTTTCTTGCACTGAAAGTCTTGTATCTTGAGATCCATTAAACTTGCGAGAACACTGGCTGGGAGCTGACTGCCCATTGTCCAACCTTCCCAGGACTCTCCCATCCATGCCTCGGATTTTGAATCTCCCACTTAACTATCCTTTAGACCCGCGATGACATATCCCCCCCCCCCACGAGACCATCCATATATATATACACACACATACACCCATATACATATATACCAATATATACATAAATACTTATATACACATTTATATCTATTGTATACCCCATACACATGCATACATCCAGAATTCCAGATACATACGCATGCATACTCACATATATACCTACACAAACTCATACACCTCTATTTCGCCCTTTCATTACCTCCGAGATCATTTAGCACATACAGTAATATCCATACAGCCAAAAGAAACCAATTAAGCACAGACAGAGCAGCAAAGCTAGTATTTATATCCCAAAATGCAAAATTCCAAGAAAGTGAAGTAAAACATGGTGCTACATTGGCTTCATCAACATCCAAATCTGCAATAAATACCAGTACCTGTGATATTGAAACTATTTGCTTTAATCAATCTAGTGATAATGATTCTTCAATGGAAATAGAATCAGATAATGAAAGTTAAACAGCATTAGGTTAACACAAAGGTTAAAGAAAGAGATGAATATTTATATTTTTTTTATTTTTCTATTTGGAATATACAGGGTGGGCGGAAAGTAGCTCCCTATTTTGGATTGGTAAAAAAATACGTATATTATCCATTTATTTCAGAAGAAATATGAAAAGGTAGGCATACATGGTAGGTTTTCTCTAAAATTCAATGTGGGCTCCAACTCTTTCCACCAGCTTCTGGAGCCGCCCAGGAATGGCGTCCACTGACTTTAGCAGGAACTCCGGCGGGATGGAGGACATGACTTCCCGAATTCGGTCCTCCAGTTCTTCCAATGTCCTCGGTTTGGTGCGGTAGACTTCTTCCTTTACCCACCCCCAAAGAAAGAAGTCGCACGGTGTCAAGTCGGGGCTCCTGGCTGGCCATTGATGTGGACCACGACGACCCATCCAACGCCCAGGGAAGTGGGCATCCAGCCACTCACGGACAACAAGAGCGAAGTGCGGAGGGGCGCCATCTTGCATAAATATCAGATCGTCGATGTTCTCCCATGTGCTGACAACCGGCCAGACCTCGTTTCGCAACATAGCAAGGTACCGCTCAGCATTCATGGTGTTGCGCAGAAGGAACGGGCCCACAACCTGATCTGAGGTCATACCACACCACACCGTTACACTGAACCGATTCTGCCATTTTTCAGCGGTAACCGTGCGACTTCTTTCTTTGGGGGTGGGTAAAGGAAGAAGTCTACCGCACCAAACCGAGGACATTGGAAGAACTGGAGGACCGAATTCGGGAAGTCATGTCCTCCATCCCGCCGGAGTTCCTGCTAAAGTCAGTGGACGCCATTCCTGGGTGGCTCCAGAAGCTGGTGGAAAGAGTTGGAGCCCACATTGAATTTTAGAGAAAACCTACCATGTATGCCTACCTTTTCATATTATTTCTTCTGAAATAAATGGATAATATACGTATTTTTTTACCAATCCAAAATAGGGAGCTACTTTCCGCCCACCCTGTATATATATATATATATATATATATATATATATATATATATATATATATATATATATACACACTGGTATTCTTGCCAATCACAATTATATCTATTGTTTTATACCAGTATTATGGATATTATACCAGTACCTGTGATATTGAAACTAGCATATATGCTCTACCCAATCTAGTGATGATTCTTCCATGGAAATGTAGGTTAACAAAAAGGTTCAAAAAAAGGTGAATATTTTCCTTTTCTATCTGGAATATATATACTGGTACTCTTGCCAATCACAATTATATATTGTTTGAAACGAGGAAGAATGTTTTATGTTCTAGTTAAAAAATATATATACATATAAAAAATGAGGGTTTGTTTTTTCTTTCTATTATATACTTTTTGCGTGATTCAATTTTTCTAAAAGATGACTATATAGTATATATACTAGGTATAACCGTATAAGCATGGTAGTATAGTAAATTATAGGTAATACTAATATACTTATTAGATTAAAGGAAAAAAAATATGGAATAAGTTTAAAACAATAAAAAACAAAAAAAACAGACTACCTTCTTTTAAACAAAAAAAACGACAAAAAAAAACAAAAAAAACGACAATAAAAAACGACTCACATCACTATTCATAATTACACAAGTTTTTTCAACTCATTTTCTGGGAAAACATATTGAATAGGCTACGCATTGTTCCTGGCTTTAAAGTTGGTGTGCTTAATAAACCTAAAATTTTATCTCTTGATATGTGGCATTATCTCTAATTTATGGAAAATAATAGTAAACACTATATCCTGATGGGTGCAAAAAGCTAAATGTACAAATCCCAACCATTTCTGATCATTTAAGTACAAACTATGTACTCTCCTATTTTCAGATTAACTTCAACATTATTTTCACCCAGAAAAGCTTTGCTTATATAATCCTCACCTCACCAACTTCATCAGAAGATAATTCAAATGTTTTTGTTATTTGCATTAATAGGTACAAATCTGTGGAATTTTCGTGTTCCTGTTAGCCGCATACTTTTTTCATATCTGTCACTTAAAAATTTTTCCAGCCTCAATTTCTTCAGAATTTATTAAAAAAAAATTTATGCTGTCACTTATATTGTTTGAACAAAATTCAAACGTGTCTTCTGGTGTTAATATTTGATTTGCAAATGTTTTCTGCATACTTGCTCTGGCTACAGATCTTTTCACTGTACCCCCAATCCCATCACAAGCGCTCTTACCATGGCTTGTGGCAAAGAAATGCCACTCACATTCCAGCCCAAAATCTTCATGTTTACAAATGTTAACAAAGTTGAAATGATTTTTATATTGTGCTGCACATCCGTCAGTAAAATAATGTAATTTTTTGATATGAAGGTGGGATTTTCTAATAATAGGTACGGTATGAGTGTATTTAAAAAAAGTGTAAACCATTATAGTGTTATGTTTTGTATTTGGAGATAAAAAACAATAACTTGAATGTTTTGTTTCATTACTTTCTGGTTCCTTATAATATAACACAAAGGGATGCACTGTGCATTGGGTATTTTCCCAATGAAAACCTTGGGCTGCATCCTGTACTACAAATAAGTAGTTTTCTGAAGGGTCACTAAGAACTACAGCTGTACAGTATAGCTATTTAAATTATTCTTCAAGTTTTTTAGAAATGCACTCTGATTCTTTGCTATAAAGTGATGACGTGTCAATTTGACAATTTTTGTGCTTAATGAATTTATAAAATCATCTACAGATTCTGTTTTTTCAACCATATTGCATCAATCTGTAGTAACCCATTGTTTATATTTTATTTCCTCACATTCAGGATCATTAACACTGAAAAGCAAGCAAAAAATTCTTAATACCTTGTTCTTTCGGACAGAGATTACATAATTGCATCATGCAATTCCTGTTGTTGACATCACACACTGCTTTCTCCATGAGTTGTGTATTCCAACCCTTTGACACCCAAAGCTGAGAATTGTATTTTGGCATTCTGGTGGTCTGTACATACACACACAGAATGGGTACCAGCAGCCCCAGCTAAAACACAATGTCTGGGGCGAAGGCTGGCAAAACTAGAGAAGCCAATTTGGGGACTATCTGGATTATTAGAGACTAAAAGCTTCTTTCAGATTCATTAACACCAGTCTTTTCTGCACAGGTTCTTTATACCCACTTTCATTTCTGATACTCAGGCAGTCTTTTGTACCTGGGCACAAATGACTAATTTCAAAATACAATTCTCAGCTTTGGGTGTCAAAGGGTTGGAATACACAACTCTTATGGAGAAAGCAGTGTGTGATGTCAACAACAGGAATTGCATGATGCAAATATGTAATCTCTGTCCGAAAGAACAAGGTATTAAGAATTTTCTGCTCACTTTTCAAAGTGTTAACAATCCTGAATGTGAGAAAATAAAATATAAACAATGGGTTACTACAGATCGATGCAATATGGTTGAAAAAACAGAATCTGTAGATGATTTTATAAATTCATTAAGCACAAAAATTGTCAAATTGACACATCATCACTTTATTGCAAAGAATCAGTGCGCATTTCTAAAAAACTTGAAGAATAATTTAAATAGCTATACAGCTGTAGTTCTTAGTGACCCTTCAGAAAACTACTTATTTGTAGTACAGGATGCAGCCCAAGGTTTTCATTGGGAAAATACCCAATGCACAATGCATCCCTTTGTGTTATATTATAAGGAACCAGAAAGTAATGAAACAAAACATTCAAGTTATTGTTTTTTATCTCCAAATACAAAACATAACACTACAATGGTTTACACTTTTTTTAAATACACTCATACCGTACCTATTATTAGAAAATCCCACCTTCATATCAAAAAATTACATTATTTTACTGACGGATGTGCAGCACAATATAAAAATCATTTCAACTTTGTTAACATTTGTAAACATGAAGATTTTGGGCTGGAATGTGAGTGGCATTTCTTTGCCATAAGCCATGGTAAGAGCGCTTGTGATGGGATTTGGGGTACAGTGAAAAGATCTGTAGCCAGAGCAAGTATGCAGAGAACATTCACAAATCAAATATTAACACAAGAAGACATGTTTGAATTTTGTCCAAACAATATAAGTGACACCATAAATTTTTTTTAATAAATTCTGAAGAAATTGAAACTATGGAAAAAATTTTAAGTGAGAGATATGAAAAAAGTATGCGGCTAACAGGAACACGAAAATTCCACAGATTTGTACCTATTAATGCAAATAATAAAAACATTTGAATTATCTTCTGATGAAGTTGGTGAGGTGAGGATTATAAGCAAAGCTTTTCTGGGTGAAGATAATGTTGAAGTTAATCCAAAAATAGGAGAGTACATAGTTTGTACTTACAATGATCAGAAATGGTTGGGATTTGTACATTCCTATAATGAGAAATTTGATGACTGAGGTTAGCTTTTGGCACCCATCAGGATATAGTGTTTACTATTACTTTCCACAAATTAGAGATACATGCCACATATCAAGAGAAAAAATTTTAGGTTTATTAAGCACACGAACTTTAAAGCCAGGAACAATGTGTATTCAATGTGTTTTCTCAGAAAATGAGTTGAAAAAACTTGTGTAATTATGAATCAACTTGATGTAATGTCTCTGTTCAATTTATATTTTTGCTGTTTATTTTCATCCATGTGAATATATCATTTGTAGTTCTCTATTTTAGTCTGCAGGCGTAAAAATATCAAAATTTCACAATGTACATTAGGGTGGATCGATTTTACATTTTTTTCGATTTCCATTTTCTAATAGAGACAAAAACTTGCGCATGCATAAGAAAATAGCCTCTGCAAAATCTTAGCTTAATAGGTAATCATCTTCTGCCCCCGGCAGAGCGATGAAAATCATATTTTAGTAGTCAAAAATATATTTTTAAACCCTAGCCTAGAGTCATAAAATTTTGCGTGTGTGTTATTTCATGCCTAAGCAACGATATAAATGCTATGGGAAATATATAAATGCATTATTTAAGACAGAGCCGATCTGAAAATATGTATATTATACATATTTTCAGATCGGCTCTTTGTCTTAAATAATGCATTTATATTGTTGCTTAGGCATGAAATAACACACACGCAAAATTTTATGACTCTAGGCTAGGGTTTAAAAATACTTTTGACTAATAAAATATGATTTTCATCGCTCTGCCAGGGGCAGATGATGATTACCTATTAAGCTAAGATTTTGCAGAGGCTATTTTCTCATGCATGCACAAGTTTTTGTCTATTAGAATATGGAAATCGAAAAAAATGTAAAATCGATCCACCCTAATATACATATTTTTTCAATAATTTTTAAAATATCTTGCAACTTGATACCCACATTTTTTATTGTTTGTATCTTTTAACAATTAATGGAAGTTCAATAAATGAAATTTTTTTTTTAGATTTCACTGCCTAGGTGGGGTGGGGGTCAAAAATAAAAATAAAAGGGGGGGGGGATTTTTCATCATTGTTGTTCTACACATTTGAAAGTGGTATCATTTAATAGATATCTTCATGCTGATTCTAAAATGTATAGTTTTATAGGTTTTCAGTAAGATGTTTCGGAGTTATTGGCCATTAAAGTTAGGTGGTAAAGTTGATACTTCTAGTAAAGAAAGATACATATGTGTACAAAAACATATATTAAGGAATAGATCTCAACTCCTTCATATAGTTTTGGCTATTCAAAGAAAAGTACTTCGTGAAAAATTCTGAATTTTTTCAAAATTTTGAAATTTTTAAATTTCTTTTTACAACATTGAATTATAATTTTACTTCCATTTTATTACTTGGTAAGTTAATTCACAAATGTTAAATTATCTAAATAAGTTTTACTCATAAAAAAGACATAATATATACCGGTACCTAGATTATTACTACATTTGCAGTTAACACAACAGATGGACCAGCTTGTAGGCTCAATACTTGGATCTACCTAAGTAAATCATGTAGAACCGTGTTCTATTGCTCTTTAAGCACTTCCTAGTAATTTAAATCATGCAGTTAGTACAGATAAACTAGCAGTAACCACCATTTTCAGTACAAAACCTTAAATTTAAGTAGCTTTGTTGTATTACTTCCCTTAATACAAGTGTACAGTACTTAGCTATATACAATAATGAATTCCTGAGTTTTTAAGCATGTGAATTATTGGCTATAAGTTCATATTCTTTTTTTAATGTGTGTTGTTTTATGTAAATTCGTATGTAAACTTATATATAGCTAATAACTCTTATGTTTAGACACTGACTCAGAAATTTATTATTGTACTCAGGCTTTAAGTCTGATTGTCTTCAACACTTCATGGCCTCACAGCCATAAATTGGCAATTTATTACAGGGCTGGAGTCGGCACATAAAAAACTGACTCCGACTCCTCAATTTTTTGTCTATCCGACTCCGAAGGTATATTAATTCTAAATCTGCTATGATGATAATTACACAAGAGGCATTTTGTCACCACCACGTGAAGCATCATCATCTGTGGTCGGTCATTGTTATGGTAACTTTGTCTGTAGTAAAGAATCTTGTAAGTGGTGCTTGTCGTTCAGTAGATTTCTGATCTTTTGTTAACTTTGAAGTAGTTGGAAGGTTTTTATTACTATCTTTCTCAATGACAACTTCTAAAATTTTGGGATGGAAACACTGCAAATGTCTTTTCAAATTTGATGCTCTGGTTGGTGCATTTTTATCAGAGCCAGTAAAACCACTGATTTTTGCTTCACATAATTTTTCATCATCATCATCTTCTATCATACACTGACACACGAAATGTTTCCCATCTGTGGTTATTGTAAAATATTAAAAAACTGCAGACTTTGTTGGAAGTGTCTTTGCCATTGTGAAAGGGGTTTTAGACTTGAAAGTTAAAAACTTATGAAATTTAGAAAGAACTCTAAATTAAATAAGCATTAAAAATAAAAAATATTATCTGAAAAGAAAAAATGAATTAATGGCATTAGTGTCTGAAATGGAAAACATTGTGTTTATTATTTAAGTGGTTTAACCACCATAGCTGCCAGTGATATCACACACAAAAACATATTTTATTAAAATTTATATTGAGGTCGGAGTCGAAGTCGGAGTCGGTACATTTTTACCGACTCTGACTCCAGCACCACCAAAATTGCTTCCGACTCCGACTCCACAGCCCTGATTTATTATTCAGCTTGATACAGGTCTGTAGTTACTTAGGCTTTTTTTTAAATACTCCTCAATTTTAGATAAACAATCATTTGATAACTTGTACTGTCTCCCCATTTTCGCAGTAACTGTAGGTGGTTCAATTGAACACAAAACATGTTGGAATGGAATCCAGCAAATGTCCTCTTGTTCAGGCCATTTAAAAGGATTCTTTTTCATGAAATTTACTAATAGATCCTTCTCAGTATCACACACTTCAACTATGTTTCCAACAAACCAGTCACCTTCATAGAAACAGGCCACATATGTACCAGGTTTATATTGGTAAGCCACATTTTCTTGTGTAGCATTGAGGAAGGAAAGTTGTACGTTAAAAAAAATTTTCAGCACTAGAAATTTTGTACAGTTTAATGCCTGTTGATGAAGGTCTAAAGCAGTGATATGAATGGGTTCCTGGGATTGTCTTAATTAAGGAATACCTTTTTTCTAACTCAAATAAATTAGCATTTTCCTCAATTTTAGCTGAATCAATGTACAGAAATTGTATACCATTAATATTAGATTTGCACCAATCGAACATCTCTTTTGGATTGGTGATGTGACTTTTACTTGTTGCTTGTAGACTTGCCCAGGCAACTAACCTTTTGATGGTGCCACCAACACTATCACAGGGGCTCTTTCCGTGAGAGGTGGCAAAAAAGTTCCATTCACATGTTAGTTGGAAATCTTTTTCATGTAACACTGAATTAATGATGTTTTTATAGTTTTTATATTGACTTGCTGTGCCATCGCTAAAGTAACAAATATGTTTTAGTTTAGGATTCTGACTTTTAAGTAATTTCAAGGCTTCATATAAAAAAGAATGAACGGCAATTGTGTTGTGTGTAAGTGAATCTGATATTACACAAAAATTTGTAACTTTTAGTTCACTATCAACTTTTTGATAGCAGACTACCGGATGCAAGGTAGCCTGGGTATTGTCCCAGTGATGCCCTTGTACGGCATCCTGAATTATAAAACTATAGTTTTCAGAGAAGTCAACAAGCACTAATGCTGTAGAATCATTGAGGTTTTCTTTACAGTCTGACAAATATTTTGATTGGGCTTTTGCTATGAAATGGTGTACTTTCAACTTTTTTGCACTTTCACATATGTCTTCTACTACATTTGAAACACTTTTTGTCATTGTGACCAGTTGGGTATGGTTTGTATGAAGCCACTGCTTAAAGGAAACCTCATCATCCATATCATAATCATTTTTTTCAAAAATGGTAAGAAGCCAATCCCATAATTCATTTAAACCAGGACATATTTTGCAGTTATTAATCATGCAGTTTCTGGTTTCAGTGTTGCAGACTATTTTCCCTAGTAACACTCTTAATTCTACTTTGATGGGGAGTGATTCACATAAAAGTTTAAAGTTCTGGTGTATTTCACAAATGCATACATTGTGTGATCCTTTACTCCCGACACCCATACACCATTTTGGTCTCAGTTCAAAAAACTTTGATTTGGAGATTTTGTCATTTGGGATTTATTTTTGTAAAGCGTATATAATTCTCTCATATTTGTCAACGACAGTATTTTCTGCTTGTGAACCTTCCCTTGTGGTGTTTTTATTGATTTGTAGTCTTTTTTACCAGGGCATTCTCTAGTATATTCATTGTTTTGGAAAAATTCTATCACTCACTCCTTTATTTCATCGCTTATACCCTTGCTACTCTCTCTATTTCTCATTATAGGAAGGATACCTTCTTTTCTCGTTAAGGCCCTCACAGCATTAACCATTCTGGCTGACACTTCAAATTCTTTCATAATTCTTTCTCTGGACCAGGTTTTACCAATTGGAAGGAGTGTTAGAATTTGTATCTTTTCTTGTCTGGTACTAGTTTTACACTTTTCTTTCAGTTCCTCTATCACAGTGGTGCACTAACTTTTTTGATGTGATGGCCAAGCGAAGAAAATAACTAAATGTATTAGCCTACTTACTTTCCATCTAAGTCATAAGTTGGGTCACTTTTATATTCTAGCTTTTTCATTGAATTGAAAAGACCTGTGGGGGACACATTTGGCCCGCGGGCCAGGGTTTGTGCATCACTGCTCTATCATATGCTGATAACACTTGAGCATTCTAGTGAACCTAACATTTCATCAAATGTCTCCTTAACTATTTCTTCTGGAACATATTCATCACTACCCGAGTCTTTTTCATCTTCAATCGTCTTGGCTCTAGAGAAGCATGTTGAGCAAAGTTCCTGTCCTGGTATCAGATTCAGTCTAGTTGCTATGTCTTTGTCAATAATTTGTAGTGATTCTGCAAATAAAGTAGGGTAATGTAAACTCTAAACACATTGGAAAATAATTTTAAAACCTCAACATTTGATTATAGACTATTCGTATAAAATATTCAAAACATATGCATTCAGTAGCACATACCCACCTTCCTGGTGAGTCTGTGTTCATGACATGGATCATCCAAGTACATACCAAAGCTGCACTTTGATTCTTGATTAGAATAAGCCATTATTACAGGCAGTAAAATTAAGTTAATTGCTCTAATTAAATTTTCTGAAAATAAAAGATCATGATCTTGATCTATAAAATAGGCCTGGACATTAATGATTAACCATCATGTTTTATATTTATAAGAATATACAAAGTGAAATGAGCTACCCAGAGCCCTTCGAGTCGCTGGTTGTTTTGACAGACATATTAAATTTCTTGTATGTTTTAGACTTATTTGCATATTATTACAATTGTAAATCAACTTAAGTAATAAAATGGAAGTAAAATTCAATGTCATAAATAGAAATTTACAAATTTACAAATTTTGCAAAAATTTGAGATTTTTCACAAAAAGCACTTTTCTTTGAATCACCAAAACTATATGAAGGAGTTGAGTTGAGATCTATTCCTTAATATATGTTTTTTTACACATATGTATCTTTCTTTACTAGAAGTATCGACTCCCTGACTAATTTTGGACACCTTTATATTAAGCCCCAAAGTTGATGTTAATTTTGCAAATTTTGTGAAAATATCAACTTTTGGAAATTTAAAAAAAAAATAAATCCTTTTTTGGTTATTTTTTTATTTCACTCATAAATTTACAACCCATAGAGACTATTAGGAGTATTAAAACAGCTGTGATTGATGTAGAACTAAAACTTTTGAAAATGGTAGTCGTAAAAGTGGGAGAAATTGATGCAAGCTTCAAAATGGAGCCATATTTAAGCCCTTGTAACTTAGAAACTATTTGTTCCACAGCCTTTTTGCTCACAAAATTGAAAAGCCCACCAGAAGTTGTATTGGTATGATGAATTTGAAGCTTCTACTCCTATTAGAAGACACTTTTCAAGGCCTCTCAAAATGAAGGCATTGGCCAATCAAGCCCAACATGGGCATTTTTTGTCGAAGGTGGGGGCCATTTAAGCGACCATAAAATTAAAAGTTTTTGACTGAGGAAGCTAGAATTTTTAGATTTAAGCTATTGAATGGTGTATGAATCAACCCTGAAAATTTGAAGAAAATCGGAGATGGTCACCCGACCACCCCTGTACCAATTGAGCTGGAATGACCCAGTAGTAAATTGTTGTACACTGGTTGGCTGACTTGAGATTGACATTTTGCAAGATTTTATTATTATTATAAAATATGTATAGCTCATGACTTGGATAACCTCAATAGACCCCAGTGACTTTATATTTTCCAAATGAAATTTAATGTAATGTAGATAGGCTAACCTCAATGGGCCTGGTTTAGTTGATTTTGTGTTCTCCAAATGTAATAGGACCCTCTATGGCTAATACAGTAAAAGTCTGAAAATCCAGACAACCTGAGAATCTGGACTTTTTAAAATCGCACACTTTTTTGAATTTCACTTTCTTTTTTATATTCATGCTCATTTTAGAAAGTTCCTATTGAAGCGCCACAGACACGCGGCAACTCTACATACGGAAGCGATAATTCGCCATTGTAAATCGTGAAATCACCCTGTGACCACGCTTTAACTTACTGTCCTGCTGTTTTCATTTACGTACACAGTATACACGTATTTACAAACTTTTATTAACCCATAATAATAACTCCAAAAGTAGATAAACTTCGTGGTGTTAAGAGAAGGAAAAATACATTAAAATTAAGTGAGAAACTTGAAATAATTAAGAAAATAGAGCATGGTGTAAGCAATGCTGTTCTCATGGAAACTTACAACATAGGCAAATCTACAATTTACAATATAAAAAATGCAAAGAAGAAAATTTTAGAATTCACAGCATCTTCAGAGCCTAATAATACAATTGCTGAAAGAAAGTTTGCATAAATCAAAATTAGAAAATCTTGATAAAATATTACACGAATGGTTTTTGTTAAAACGGTCAGAAGGAATGGCAATTTCTGGGCCTATGCTTATTGCGAAAGCAAAATCTTTTAAGGAGCAAATGAACATTGAATCTAAATGTTCATTTACCGATGGATGGCTTAGAAAGTAGAAACTTCAAGATTCGTCATGGCATTAGACAATTAGATATTGCTGGAGAAAGACAGTCAGCAGATGCAAAAGCAGCAAAAAAATATATGCAACATTTGAGACAATTATTAAGGACTATGATCCCACAGCCAATCAAATTTATAATGCAGACGAAACAGGGCTTTATTGGAAGTGTTTGCCAACAAAAACTTTGGCTGGATCCACAGAATGAAATGCTACTGGGTTTAAGCTTAACAAGGAAAGATTAACAGTTCTTACGTGTGCTAATGCTTCAGGTCAGCATAAAATTAAGCTTTAGATGATTGGCAAATTTCAGCACCCACAGGCCTTTAAAGGAATTGTGCACTTGCCTGTCACCTATAAAGCACAAAAAAGTGCATGGATGGATAAGGAAATATTTCGAGATTGGTTCATTAATCATTTTGTTCCATCTGTTCGTCAGAACTTAAACAAATTGGGGAAGCCTAAAATACAAAGTGCTTGTTACTTCTCGACAACTGTAGGGCCCACCTGCATGAATCGAAATTAGTATCTGATTGTGGGAATATTTATGCATGTTATTTGCCACCGAATGTAACTTCACTTATTCAACCAATGGATCAAGGAGTTATACAAAACTTCAAATGTCACTATAAAAATGATTTCATAAAGAAAATGATGCATAAGAATGTCAAGCCTCAAGAATTTCAATGCAGTTTTACGCTTAAAGACAATTTATTCACTAGTGACTGCATGGGAGGCAGTCAAACCTGTAACTCTTTTGAGAGCGTGGCGAAAGTTATGGCTGAATGTGATTTTTGATGATCTTGAGTCTGATAAAGATGAAGATTTTGAAGGATTTCATATAAGGCAGGGGGCACAGGAAATGCAAGAACTGATGGAAACTGTTAAATTATCTACTGAAGACAACCCTCTGTCTAAACTTAATAGCGACGACATGGAAGAGTGGGTAAACATTGAAAATGATATTGAAGTTGCAGCCACTTTCACTGATCAACAAATCATTGAAAGTATCACCACTCCCGATAAGAAAGGAGAGAGCTGTTCAGAAGAATCTGGTGAAGAAAATATAGTTCCAAGAAGAAAATATCTTGGGCTTGTGCAGAAGAGAGTATAGAAAATGTTATGAAATTCGTGGAACAGAACCATAGCTTTAGTCTTCAAGATGTCATGCATGTGCATTAGGGTGTCTCAAATATACGAATGGAGGATTTCGGGTCGGGGCGACGCTTGCCCGTATTACACCTTTATAAAGGATTGTTATCACAAAATTTGACAGCTGTAGGAGGATTTTTAGGGGTCACTCAAGTTCGCCACTTCTGTTTCACTTATACAAGATTTTCTTCTCTTTCGCAGGTGATGGTTACTAGAGCAGGAAACCAGTTGTGGTTGCTGGACAAGGCACCAATTGCAGCAATTGTTTGTCTACGACTTCCATCGAAGGAGCAATGCCTGCTCCTTTACTTCCACCACCACCACCAAGACCAAGAGGGAAGGAAGACCAAATCGGAGAGCATTCGCCTGGTGGTGGAAACCATCTGGCCCATCTGGGAGAAGGCCAACATACCAACTACCACCAAGAAGTACGCAGGGGAGAAGCTGGCGAAGTTGATCGATACCTACGACGCACTCAAGAAGAACAGGACAAAGCCGCAAGAGGGTTACCAGTACAAGGAGGGGATGTTCAAGTCAGATTTGGAAGACGTGTTTGACGTGGCTCACTCCTCCGCGCTATCCTCCTCCAAGGTCCCTCAGGAGGACAAGGATTTTCTCACCTCTCAGAGGGAAGACAGGATGTCATCAAGTCTTGCAGGGGTGGACCAGAAGACAGCGAAGAAGAAAGCTGTGAAGCGGAAGAGGGATCTTGCAGCCACAGCTAGGAAGAGTAAATGGGATGCTGGGGTGACACAGCTCATGGAGGTAGCGATCTTGGAGGTGGATGGTAGCAGCACTGAAATGAACATGGAAGACGAGGATGATGACGACGAGACGTACCAAGCACCCAGCACGAGCAAGGCCCAGACTCAAAAGAAAAGGCGAATGAATGCCCTCACGGACCCGAATCTCATCGCTGCTTGGGATCGCGACATGTCCGTGAGACAAGCAACGTCGTCCTTTGCAGCAGCAGCTCAGAGTTTGGGTCATGACCTGGATGACCTGGTAATCTCGCCAGCAACTGTTCATCGAACACGGAACAAGATCCGAAAGGAGATGGGAGAAGAGTTGACCCGAAAGTTCAAAGCTTCTGGTCCTTTAGTCTTGCACTGGGATGGGAAACTGTTGGAAGATATCGCCAAGGAGAAGGAGGAGGTTGACCGGATTGCTGTTGTGGTGACGGATGATGGAGTCGAGGAGCTTCTTGGTGTACCCGTTGCGGTGGATGGCACTGGAAAAGAACAGGCTGCAGCCGTACTCCAGGAAGTCCAGGCTTTTGGCATTTTGGAGCAAATCATTGGACTGGGATTCGACACCACAGCTGTGAATGCTGGGATGATCCAAGGTGCTTGCATTCGCATTGAGCAGGAGTTTGGCCATCCCATGTTGTGGTTGGCTTGCCATCACCACGTCTTGGAGATCTTACTCAAGGATGTCTTCATGCGATGTCTGGGGCCGTCCTCTTCCCCTGACATTCTCCTCTTCAAAAGATTTCAACAGCGGTGGGCCTCCATTGACAAAGGGTCATTCTTGTCCATCGGTGACGAAAGCAATCCCACAACAACTGACAACTGGGCAAATCAAGCGTCTTCCATGAAGAAATACCTGCAGCAGACGCTTTCCCATGGAACACATCCCCGAGAAGACTACTGTGAACTCCTCATCCTTTCCTACCGCTTTGGCGGTCAGGTCCAGGGGGGATTTCATCAGCCTGGGGCCTATCACCACGCCAGATGGATGGCCAAAGCCATCTATGCCCTCAAGATTTTCATGTTCCGTCACCAACTGGACCTGACAGCCAGGGAAGGAGGAGGACTTTGGCAGCTGTGTTTGTTCATCTCCCTCGCGTACGTGAAGCAGTGGAATGAGGCAATGGTCTCGAATCGAGCTCCACTGAATGACCTAGAGTTCCTTCGCCTGCTCGAGGCCTACCCTGATAAGGAAGTCAGCCACACGGCATCCATGGCCTTGAAAAGGCACCTGTGGTACCTCTGAGGATCTCATGGGGCTTGGTTCCTTTGACGACCGCATTCCAAAGGACACGAAGCTAAAGATGGTCCAACAACTTCAATCCCCCACCACGAAGAAAGGACTCAAGCGGATCGATCCGAAGAACTTCAATCCACAGCAATCCATCGAGCTCTTCGTCACCCGGAGAACAAAAGCAGTCTTCTTCCGCACAATCCTTCCAGAATCTGAGTCTCCCACCTTCCTCATGAAAGATCCAGAGGATTGGATCAATGACCAGGATTGGATCACGGCGCAAAAGAGGGTGAAAGCCCTGAAGGTGGTCAATGACGCCGCCGAGCGTGGTATCGCTTTGATGAAAAGATTCAATTCCACCATCACGCGTGATGAGAAGCAGAAGCAATTCGTCCTCAAGGTGGTTCAGGCTCACCAGAAGTTGATCCCCATCAAGACGAAGGAGAGCTTGAAGAGTAAAATCAAGTAGTGTAGGACAGATTGATGATGAAAACAACCCATTTATACGCGCTTATTTCAATTAATGAAAGGTGCATTTCATTTATTTTCATTTTGTTCAGAAATAAAGAGAATAAGAGAATGATAGAAATTTCTTTTTTTTCCTAATAGCTACAAGAAAGTGTTAACTTGAGTGACCTCTAAATACTGTTCGATTCCCATCATTTTTCGATTTTTAGAACCTCTATGCCTATTGAAATTGGGGCAGCATTCGTGAGCAAGAGAAAATCGAAAAAAAAAAAATTCTATGTATTAATGAGACACCCTAATGTGCATATGGTGCAGAACAATTTAATCAAAAAGAAATTAGAATCTCGCAAACAAAGTGACATAAGAAAATATCTTAAAAAAGCAATAGCAGCATCTGTCGGTGAAACAAGTTCCATCCCCTAGTAGTGCATCAGATGCAACAGAAGTCATCGAAATGAATGACTAATTTTTCGTAGTGAATAATTTCTGTCATTTTTGTCAATTATTTTTTTTATAAAATGTTTGTTCTTATGAATGATTCAAGAATTAAACACTATTTCGTAGTGAATAATTTCTGCTTTCAGTTTTTGTCAATTATTTAGTGTATTTTTTTATAAAAATGTTTGTTTTTAGGAATGATTTCAAGAATTAAACACGCTGTATTTCGTAGTGAATAAACTATCATAATTTACATGTTCTTTTCTTCTTTATTCCTCCTTAAATTTGAATTTTAAAATTACTGCCTGAGAATCTGGAAAATCCGGAAATCCAGACCCTCCCAATCCCCGAGCAGTCCGGATTTTCTGACTTTTACTCTGTATACTGAAAAGGACTGTTCCTGGGTTGATATAATTGACTACCTGTTATACTTTTATGCAGGGTTGTGGAGTCGGTCCAAAATTTTCCGACTCCGACTCCACACATTGTAAAAATTCGACTCCGACTCCAGACATTGAAAAATCTAAAAATCTGACTCCGACTCCTCACATTTTAAATATACGACTCCGACTCCTCTAGTGTTTCACTCTATAATTATCATAATAAGAAGACATTTCATCACCACCACATGAATCGTCAGGTTACTTTCTAGGATAAGGGAACATTCAAATATTAAGAAGGATATTGACTTGTAGATATTATCATATTAAGGGATTTTTATTTTTCCAATAATATATATATATATATATATATATATATATATATATATATATATATAAATGAAAAAGATTCTCTTAAACATAATTAAGGTCTAACCAGTAGTAGTCCTACTTAAAATTGAATAACCCTTCTTAACCTAGTGGCTATAACAGGGTTGTGGAGTCGGTCCAAAATTTTCCGACTCCGACTCCACACATTGTAAAAATTCGACTCCGACTCTGCCCTGAAACGTGCGACTCCACGACTCCGACTCCACAACCCTGCTTTTATGTCATAGTTTCTGACAATGATTCCAAATGATAGTCATTTCTTGTGCAAATGCTCAGTTTTTTAGTTACGTCCTGTACATTTTTTTGGCCAATGACCTGATAGTCTTTAATCATATGAGTCATTCCATTATAATTCAGTCAGGGTGTAAACCACACCATTTTGGATTTAAGCTGGAAGGAGCCAATAAGCCTTGAAAAATTATGAAAATAGCAATTTAAATTTTTGTAATCGGACCTACGGTTCTCGAGTTATAGCACTTCAAAGTTTGACACCTTTGCCACTGGGTGGCACTAAGAGCGCCATTTTATTTTTTTTTAATTTCTTTAAAATCATCATTTTTTATTCAATTTTAACAGTGTGTCAAATCCTACATTTTTGAGGGTAAGAAATCCAAAAATGACATCAAAATGAGGAAAAAATTCACCCTTCCAAGTCATATCATATCTTCCATATTTTATCTTCTCGGACCAAAAAAATGGGTCGGCTTTGAAGGCCTGTATCTCAGGTCTGCATAGGTTTTTTTTTTAAGGGAAATGCAGCATTATTTAGGATAGACATATGAGAAGTCATTTAAAAAATCTCAGATATATTATCTTTCTGTATGATTTTACAGGCATGAGAGCATACCATATTTTTTCTTGTACGAAAATGGGATTGTGCTCTCGCACCCCATTGCTATTTGCAAGAAATGCTCTAAAATTACAATTTTTATCAACAATACAAAACAAGATGTCAAATTCCTACAATTCAGAGGGCAAGGAATCCAAAAACTATATAAAAATGGAAAAACTACAGTAAAAGAGGCCATAATATCTTTCATTTAATGATAAGTGTAACAGACAATTCCACTGGAATCAGTAACATTTAAATGCCATAGATTATTTTTTAAAATGTTTTATTTCTGGCACCAAAATTTGTAGAATGAAACATTTCTGCCATTAAACCTAGTTTAGACCCGTTAACATCACTTGTTAAGTTTTGAGGAACTTCCCTATGGCTTAACACCCATCACCATTTTCTCAACTAGAGTTTGGACTAGCTATGGTAGATTTAGTGTTTTTACTAAACATTTTATTTTCAAAAAGTTGAATACGAATCTTTACATAAATACATATTTGGTTACACAAACAGTATATTGTTCATTGTGCTCACAAAAGTGATCTAAGCGAAGCACCTATTATAATAAGTTTAGTGTGTGTTTGGTTTGTAACTAAAATTCAATGAGAGCAGTGAAATCCTCATCTGATATTTTGTACACGTCCTGATGTAGTAATCGGTGCAGTGAGTATTCAATATATTTGACTTTGGAATCCAGCAGATGATATCCTGAGTTGGCCAAGAGAATGTCTGTCTTGGACTGTGAGGTGTCATGAATTTAACCTCAGAGTCATCAGATTCCTTATCAACATCAGTAATCACTCCAATCCACCAATGACTGTCATACATGGCAGCAACATAATCATGTAGTTTAGGTATCAGTGTTGTTGATACAGTGGATGAACTGAAAAATGTTCCTGAAAGTTCCTCATCCTCTGCAGTTCTTTTGTAGGAGATGCAGCCAATCTTTTCTGGAATGAAGACATGAAAGTTTCTTGTTCCAGGAATAGTTATTCCAATTTTGAACCTTTCTTCTAAATAAGTTTGTCTTTTGCAATATAAAAAAAACTGTATTGAAGGCATGCTGCTCTTACAAAAAATGAAAGCTTGAACGGCAGAAATAATCTGATCTTTCTCTGTTAGAGTTAAACTTTCAAGAAGCAGTTTTCTTTTAATAGTTCCACCAAGACCATCACATGGAGATTTTCTATGACTGGTGGCAAAGAAGTTCCATGTTGCATCGAGTTCGAAATCTTGTTTGTGAAAGGTTAAATTAAGAACATTTTTGAAGTTTTTGTACTGACTGGAGCATCCATCAGAGAAATATTCAATTTTTGATATATGGGGCAAATACGAACAAATGAAAGAACAGAGAACAGTTTGATGATAAACAAATCCAGTGTCATGTTCAAGGTCATCAGAGAAAAAGGCAAATGATTTTGTCTGAAGCTTACCAAAGGAATCCACATGATATAAACACAATAGGATGGATAGTACATTGTTGCTTAGTCCAGTGCCACCCTTGAACTGCATCCTGAATGGCCATTGAATAATTTTCAGCAAAATCAGCAAGAATGATGCAGGTTGAAGGATTCACAGAAAGTTCTTGTTTTAATTTGTTGAGGTAACGTGCTTGACATTTGGAAATGTAGGAATGAGATGTCATATTGTCAATTTTAGAAGCCAAAAACTCAAAGAATTCAAAAGGATCCATAACCACTGACACTATTGTTGTATGATCGGTAGATTGCCACTGCTGGAATGTAATTTGGTTATGTTCGTCAAAATTTGGAAAGGATTCTTTAAGAAAGTTGATTAGTCTTTCTTTACCAGGGCAATTTGAACAATGATGTACCATACATAGCTTGCTCAACAAATCACATACAACCATCTGCATTAAACGTTTGTAATCCAGGTTCAATGCATGGGCAGCAAGGACAGCATTCTGATGTATGGAGCAGACACAGACAGAATGCCCACCAGCAGAGCCAACAACCTTACACCACTTTGGACGAAGTGAGCAGAATTTTGAAAAACCTATTTTCATGTCTGGATGTCTATCTTTAAACGAACAGTACAGTTCTTTCAGGTTGCAAAGAAGCAGTCTTTTTTGTTTATAGACTTTGTACGATATGCTAATGTAGTCCTTTGCACTAGGCCAGGGATGGCGAACCTTTTTACAGTCACGTGCCAAAAAAAACATGTAAACAAAAAAAAATTTGTGTGCCCACCAAAGTTCTTATATATTACACCAAAT
This sequence comes from Bathynomus jamesi, assembly GCA_023014485.1. Taxonomy (NCBI): domain Eukaryota; kingdom Metazoa; phylum Arthropoda; class Malacostraca; order Isopoda; family Cirolanidae; genus Bathynomus; species Bathynomus jamesi. The sequence goes on along the minus strand of JAJOZX010004784.1, from coordinate 309,558 downwards.
TATAAACATTAAGTCTATTTTTTATACTAATATTTTTTGGATAACAATTTCTATGCTTAGGCGTGCCAGGCAAATTTGATCACGTGCCCATTTGGGCACGCGTGCCATAGGTTTGCCACCACTGCACTAGGCATTTCTCTTGAATACTCATCATCCTGATAAAAGTTAATAATGGTATTGATTGTGGATTCTTCAAGTCCTTTTCTTGCAGCTCTAGCAGGTTTGGCCAAAACACCATATTGTTTTTTTAAGTTGATGGCTGATTGAATTAAGTATTTGCTGGCACCAAAAAATTCCATTGTTTCAGCTGTGGTCCAAGATTTAGGTTTTAACGTAAGGATTTGAACTTTTTCAGCTTTATTTTCTGTTAGACAATATTTGGTTTTTAAATCATCCATTAATTCATTAAGGTCCTCTGCATCTGAATTATGGGAAGTTGAGTTTTGGAGCAAGATGGCAAGTCTAAACCTGTGGATGTGAATGCAGTCTCCATATATTTTGCTGCTTTTTCTATCTTTTGTTGGACATGTGAAATTTTTTGTCACTTCAATGGAGATACTCCACAAGCTGTAAGCGAAGTCTCCAACAATTCAGAGGCGAGTTCAGGAGTTGAAAAATCAGGATAATTTCTGAGAATCATCTGACACACTTTCGTCAGATGAACTGCTCTGAACAATGGATTTTGCATGTTTCCAACATTCTAAGCAGAGCTTTTGACCAGGGATTACCTGAATAGATGATGCTGAAAGTTGACAGGCCGAGTCAACAGTAATCACATGTAAACCATTCCGCATCTTCTGCTTGTACCTACCTACGCAACCATGCAGAGTAAAAGGGTTGCAGTATTTTTTCTGGTGATTTTCATATTGTTTGATGTACACATTGTAGTGATGAAGACAAACTTTACTTTCATCATTCAAAGAGACAGTTCCATTTTCTAGTTGTGGCTTTATGCCAGACCACCAAGTAAGCAGTTCAGCCTCATCTTCTGCTAGTTCTGCCAGATGTCTGTAGCCTGTATTCTTGTTGTACCATGTTTTATGACACGAGTCTTCTGAACCTTTAACCATTCCAATTAACCAAAGGGAAAATTCTATTTCCATATCCATTTCTGAAGCATACTACAGCACTGTTAATGAATCAACACAATCACAATCAGTTCACAATCACAATCAATTCACAAATCAATTTTGAGATTATTTTAGAGCAGTCTATGGCAGTGTGCAGTCAGTCTAAAAAGAAAACACAGGTATATTAGGGACCTATTTAAGATATAGTGTGGTAAAAATATAAGATGTTTGATTCAATTAAGAAATACATATAAGCATAAAGGGCAATGAAGGACACAAACACAACTAGCACAAATAGGACAAGACAAGAGGGCAGTCAAGTAAACGAAGTAAAACTGTCCCCCAATAAGGAGCAAAAAAACAAAAGCCAAGAGTAAATATGGGGAAGGAATTATATGCAGGTATTATAAAAAAGATAACTGCAGATTTAAAAGAGGACAATGTATATATGAACATCCCCCAATATGCAATTTCTTCTATAATAATGGTCATTGTAAATTCTACCACCCAGACATTTGCAGAACTTACGCAAAATACAGAACCTGCAAATTTGGGAATAAATGCTACTATCAACATCTCCCGATGGACTCAACAAACAAAGGAAAAAGTTTAAATGACAATAGGAATAAAAATAACAATAGGAACACAATAAGCAAACAAGAAAATTTTTTCAACATCTCAGACACCTTACGAATGCCCCGCAGGGGGTATAAAGGTTATGCACGTTCCTTCTGGGTGTTGTAAACTTTATACTTGGGGTGTGACAGCCCTCCGGTCCCGAGTCGTGGGATTCTAGAGAAATTGGCTGCCAATTCCTTTAGGTTCTCTCTTTCGGGAGGGCGGGTGAAGTCTGTTGTACAAACCTGTCCCGTGGGTTACTAGGACCCCTTCCCATCCCACTCTGTCCTTTTAGCTTAGGTTAGGGATGTTCTCCTCTGACTGCAAAAAAAAAGAAAAACTTTTAGTATTGTCTTTTTCTCTAACTGTTACGATTGGGACGCTACTGCCATCTCATGCGTGGGAAGAGAGGCTTGGAACCTCTATAAATAACATCATTTAACTTCAGTTGTAGGTAAATATTTAGAGGGGATAATAGCGAGTAGGATTGTTGACCATTTGGATTCCTACAAGCTACTTGGGGACTCCAACATGGGTTTAGACGGCATAGGTCGTGTCTCACCATCATGCTCGAGTTTTTCTACGTCATGTTGAGTGAGTATGATAAGAGTAGGGCAATTGATTAGAAGGCCTTTGATAAGGTACCTCACCGCCGGCTAATGGCCGAAGTGCGCGCGAGTTATGGTGGGGAAGTAGGTAGGTGGATTAGAAACTGGCGAAAAATGCCACAAAGTTAATCCCTTTCGTTAGGCATATGGGCTACAATCGACGCTTACGTGACGCGGGTTCAAAGATGTCGATTTTAGAAGCATGTTTAGTTCAAATGATAACCCAACTCGCAGCAATGGTTAGAAGTTGGATTTGAAACGATTTAGGACTAGTATATGTGGGAATTACTTTAACACGTTGATAGTTTAAGATTAAAACAAGAAAACTCTGCAGGAGTTCGCTTGCACGGTGTCTCTGTGAGCAAGGTAAATATAGAGCTATTTATATATTCTCCACTTTCCTGTAAAATTTCCTTGGCTACTTTTCCAGGGTCAAGGTATTTTCTTCAACCTTTTTCCGTACCTGCCTCTGGCAGGGTGGGAGCGGAGGGTGGGGAGAGAGCCTTCTACTTTTCTATCCAGTTTTCTAGAAAAGGTTAGACCAAATCTTGCACAATGAGTGTGTAGAAAATTTTCCCTGGCACCCATTGCCATTGGTACCTCCTCGGTATGGGCCGCAAGGCCTTTTGAGGTACTTCTTTTCCTTGTAACTCCTTGTAACATGCAGTTGACACAGCTGGAAACACACACCCCCCCTCCCCCGAGCCAAATTGCTACCAATACAAGTAGGAGGAAACAGATCTCTTTCGGAGGATCATAGAGCAATGAATCAAGCAATATCGAAGGAAAACAAACTTGAAATGCACAAGGGGCAACGAAAAACAGAGAACATAATTGTCCTGGCTAATATTCAAGGAATAAGACCAAACCAATCACTCAATAAGGTTTCGTACCTGAAAGGATTTATGGACGAAACAAGGGTGGACATCGCATGCCTCACAGAAGCTCATCTTAAAGATTGCCAAGGAAATTGTGAAAACTGCGAACATTGTATTGATAAGAAAGATAAATATAGAGGGCTTCAACTTACTAAGAGCGGATAGAACAACGAGATGGAAAGGTGGCTGTGCTATATATGTACAGGAAGGTCATATGACAGAGACGATAATAAGTAAATCAAACAGCTATGTGGAACTCCTAGCAGTGAAAATAGACAAACTAAACTTGATAGTAATAGTCATCTATAGACCTCCAAGCACCCCAACCGAAAAATTCTCAGAGGCCATTGATGACATTAGAAAGCTAATAAAGGCCATAAACCTTCCATCCCCCAATATAATGATCTGCGGAGACTTTAACTTCCCATTTATAAAATACAAAAAGGTGAATAGGAATATATATATATTCACTAGGACAAGCGGGGGCACAAGAGAAGATCAGGAACAAGCAAAAATGTTGATGGCTCTCACAAACGAGTTTATGCTGACACAGGAGATAACAAAATACCAGAAAAAATAACTGCCTGGATCTGGTATTCACGAATAACACGAACTTCATTACTGATATAAAAATAACCCCAACCATTATCTCAGACCACAACTTAATCGAGATATCAACAAATATGATGGCAGCATTAAAAGACAATACACATATTGAGGAAAGAAGTAAATTCGGGGCCTTTAACTTAAACTCAAAGACTATAAATTGGGAAGCAATCAGATCGCACATGGCCCAAATAGAATGGAGAACAATTTTCGAGAATAAAACAACTGAAGAAATGCTAACAACCTTGGAGGAAAAAATGCTCCGAAATCACGGCCAAAAGGAGAGAGGAGCTGGCTAGAAAGGCAAAAGAAAGAGAGTGGAGGCAAAGTTAGGAAACTGCGGAGATAATGGCAGGAAAACAATAAAAGAAAAACTGGAGGGTATCGATAGGGAAATACAAGCCCTGATTAAGGACCATACAGAGAGGGAAGAGGAAAAGGCGGTAGAATCAATAAAGGAAAATCCAAAATACTTCTATAGCTATGCAAAAAGGAAAACAAAAATGCACGCCGCTATTGGGCCCTTAAGGACGGGAAATAATGAACTAACCGATGATCCAAAAGAAATATCTGATACATTGAGAGCTCAATATGAATCAGTTTTCAGTAACCCAAAAAGTGACAAAGCAATACCTGACATAAATGCATTCTTTGAAGAGCAATTGCAAGGAGAGTATAACAGACTGAGTTTACACCAGAAGATGTAGCGAGAGCTATAGGACAAATGAAACTACATTCAGCTGCGTCAGGTCCGGACAATTGGAACGCATTATTGATTAAAAACTGTAAAAATGAAATAGCTACACCTTTATACTGGATATGGAGAAGATCCCTAGACACTGGGGAAATACCGAGCATCTTGAAAAGAGCAAACATTGTCCCTATATATAAAGGAGGGGACAGATCTCAAGCAAAGAACTATAGACCAGTGTCATTGACGTCCCACCTCACCAAAGTATTTGAAAGAATAGTTACAGAAAATTTATGATTTTCTGGAGACACAGGAAAGATTCAACGAAAATCAGCATGGATTCCGATCAGGTAGATCATGCCTATCACAACTAATAGAGCACTACAACAATATCCTAGATCTGCATTGGAAGGCAATGACAACTACAATGTTATATACACAGATTTTGCTAAAGCTTTCGATAAATGTGACCATGGTATAATAGCACATAAAATTTAAAGACATGGAAATAACAGGCAGTGGGGAAAATGGATCTACAACTTCCTTAATGATTGTCTGCAGGTCGTCAAAATTCAAGGTATATCATCACCAGAATCGGAAGTATGCAGCTCAGTACCACAAGGGACAGTACTGGCCCCACTTCTGTTCATTATCATGCTAATAGACATAGACAGCGGAGTAAACAGCAATAGTATAGTAACATCCTTTGCAGACGATACAAAGATCAGCAGAAAAATCAGCGATGTACATGACGTGGAGGCCTTGCAGAGGGACACGAACAAAATATACAAATGGTCAGAAGACAACATGTCATTCAACGCCGAGAAATTTCAGCTCTTGAGATATGGTAGAAAAGAAGAACTTAGACTGCATATTATGCTCAGATAGACAGGAAATTCAGAGAAGCATGAAAGCGATTGATCTCGGGATAATAATGACAGATGATGCAAAATTCGAAACACAAAATCAGATAGCGATAAATAAAGCAAAAAGAGTCGCCGGACAGGTTCTAAGAACTATCAAGAGAAGGGACAGGACAGTAATGATTCCCCTGCTAAAAACACTGATTATACCAAAACTTGAATACTGCTCAGTTTTGACATCCCCATATAAAAAGGAAGAAACTAATAAACTAGAAGGAACACAAAGGCATTTCACAGCCAAGATTGATGGCTGCAAAGAACTCAACTACTGGGAAAGACTACGTAAACTAAATCTGTACTCACTGGAAAGAAGAAGAGAGGTACATCATAATCTACATATGGAAAATGATCGAAAAACTGGTACCTAACCTAAAACTAAACCCAATTACCATTCAAACAACACTGGAAAATAGGAAAGGCAGAATGTGTAGTGTTCCCAAATTAAAAGCACGACAAGGGACCTCCTCAACCCTGAAGGAAAATAGCTTCGTTGTCAGGGGGCCAAGACTTTTCAACCAGCTTCCTAAGGACCTCAGAAACGTAACAGGGGTCAAAGTTGAAGTCTTCAAGAAAAGACTGGATGCCTGGCTCAGGACAGTACCAGATGAGCCAGGCGTGCCTGGCTATGTATGGTGGAGAGCGCAAGAAAGCAACTCGCTCCTCCACCAGACCAGACCTAGAGGCAGGGCCACCAGCTTGACCTCCGTGTGAAGAGACCAACACACGAAACAACATAAGGTTCATAAGGTATTGCATATAAGCAATACCATCCTTGAAAGCTGCCTATCTTTTGTCTCCAAAATATTATGTAGTATTAATAATTGTATAAAAAATATTATGTAGTGGACTACTAAGCTATCAATAAAGCTTTAACGTAGAAAATACAACTTAGGTAAAATTATTGTGGCTGTTCTTATAATTAAATTAAGGGCCACACAGCTCAGAATTAAGTCAAGGAAATTTTAGCGAGAGCATTTAAAATTTTAGTTAAACAATATGAAGACAGAGAATTGAAATCAGCAATAGAAAGTTACAATGCCACCATTATTAAATTGTTGAAATAAATAGTTAATCCCACTTTTGTCCAAGAAAATAATGTGGTATGCTCTTACATGACTCCAGATTCCTGGGATCTTGGGAGCATTGCTCCAGTAAATTTGACCATGAGAAAAAGTAAATTTGGGTTTGGGTTTTGTTCATCCGCTAGACGTTATGCAATTTTTTTGCGTATACATTCTTGTACAAACCAATTTTTTTAAATTACAAATTTAGTTATTTTAAGTTTAGTTGGTAATTCCATATTTAACAATTATTTTTATTTTTTGTTAAGCTTCAATGTTTTGATAATTAAAATTTTATTAAAACGTATATTTTTTTAATATAAAATTATCAGGATTGGACTATGTTCCATTGATCTCAGCCAGGTTTGATAAATTGGCCAGATAATTACTTGTGCGGTTTTAAGTAATCCACCATGACTCTAGAATTGAAAAGTTTAGTTAAGTTTAAACTTACTTTACTTACTTTAACTTACCTACTTTTACTAAGTTTAAAGCACTTACTTTTACTTACTTTCATTGTACTATATTTACTTACTTTTACCATACTATATTTACTACCTTTTACTTATTTTGTATTTTTTCAGGTAGTCAATAATCAATAATGGATCCTAATATTGATGAAGTTGGAGAGAAAAGTTAGGGTGTTAAAAGGGGTTACTTTTGTGGTCAATGCAAGAACAAATATTCAAAGAAGCAAAACTGGGAGGAACATTTTAATTCCAAAAAAAATATTTGTTACAATACAAGAGGTCCCAGAGTTTGGGCCCACAGCTTAGATATTGCAGTAAAGAAATACCAGGATGAAGTGCAGCAAAGAGATACGGCAAAGCAGTCATTTAGTTTGTTCACAAAATGTGCTAGTGCTAGACCTCAGAAAAATGAACCAACTTCTTCAACTGCTAATCTAGAAAATGAAACTTTTTCACTAGATGTTTCACAGACTGAAGAAAGTGCTTCTCCTCCACCTAAGAAACAAAAGGTAAGTGAGGAATCTGCGCATCAGACTAACAAAACTGCTTTAGAGGAATTTGAAAATTCCCAAATCCAGAAGACATTGAATGCAATTTTGCGCCTAACAAAAGAAACTCACCAAGCTGTTGTGGTTAATAAAGAGAAGAGTCAAAATATGCCTTCAAGTTCAAGTGTTGCATCCAAATCTAATAAAGCAAAAAGCAACAAATTTGACATTTCCATAGCCCATTTAAGCAAGTGTAAATCAATACAAGAAATCCTGAACAATGATTTGATCAAATCTACATTCAAATTGGTGGAAAAGAAGGATCTAGGGCATGCTGATGATTCATTTTCAGTACCAAGTGATATAATGGAAAACAATGCAAATAATGACACTAATATGCCTGATGTAGATATAGCTGTTGAGGATGAAGATGATGATAATCAAGAAGATATTGATGATGCTTCTGATGATAAAATGTTTACATTATATTGCATAGCTTGCACAAACCCCAAAGCATGTGCTTCAGACAAACATTCTAACATAAAAAGGTTACTTCAATGTTAAAGATTTAACCTATGTATGCAAACAAGGAGAAAATCAAGAGAGATGGTTTAGAAATCTGAAAACCCACCTGAAGAGACATTTAATTAAACTTCAGCATCATCAAAGAGCTGCTGTTTATGAAGTGATGAAAACATCTTCTCGGAACACTACTAAATGCATAGAAGACTTATGTGGCAACATCTTATACTACATAATGAAAACAAACACTGCATGGGCTCTATATCCAGTACTTCTAGCTGTATTACATAGGTCAGGTTGTGAGGTTGGAAATTTGAATCATAGCACACATGCGTGCAAGACAATTTGTGAGCTATTAGATAATCAACTTAAAGAACAAACTGTAAAGTGGTTCTTAGAACAAACTTCAGTAACAATAACAGCTGACATTGGAACAATTTCGGGATTAAGCATGCTAGTTGTATTAGTTATGAGTGAAGAAGATAAGACTGTAAAACTTGCTGGGATAAATTTAGTACGCAGCAAATCAGGAGTTTATTTGGCCAATGAAATTTTTGATGTGTTGAAGTCTCCTAATCACTTGAAACTATCTGAAGAAGCAATTAAATCCAAGGTATCTGGAATGGTTGGAGATGGGGCTTTTTGTAAGGACAACAAGCCATTTAAAAACGAAATGAAAAAGTTGTTTGGAGAAAATTTCAAATTTCGATGGGACTTAATGCATCTTGTGAACAGAGCCCACGTTGATGCATTGAAGAAAATTTGTAAACTAAGTGAGCTTTTAGACTTTATTCAGAATCACTCTTCAAATCTGAGATCAGGCCTTGACTATACCAATATGGTTCTTGACAATATCATTGGTTTTAAGAGACCAAAACTCAAATCTGATACTCGCATGGTTAATTACGAATTTGATCAATTTGACAGATGTGGAAAATTGTGTGTTTTTTGATCATCCACAAGAGAAAGAAATTAGTGCCAAGTTCTATGTATTGATTTCCTATGTAACAAAGATTATGTTGCAAGTAGCTCAAAAAACCACAGTTAGTGCAGAATTTGTAGAAAATATATTTTATAAAGGGGAAAACTGTTATGTTAAGAGTGATGGAAACAATTTCCAAATTAGCTAATGGAGGAAATGCAAATGATGTAGTTTCTGAATTTAAGCACGATACCACAGGGCAGCAAAAGGAACTAACAGCTGAGGATTACATCCTAAATGAAGTTTACAAATACATCAAGAAACGTTCTGATTACTACCAGGTTGCTGAAGTTGCTAGACCATCCAGAACCAGATCTGAAAGTAGTTTTACAAAAGACTCAGTGATAAATTGGCTGACAGAATATATAGAACAGCTGTGGAAAGGAATCACAGAGAGATTAAAGCATTTTGATAAAGATGGATCAACTGCCTGGAGTGAAGCACCAGCTGAAGGGACATTCTCCATTCTTGGTTACATTGTTGAACACAAAGGATCCATTAAGCCATCTCATTTGACTAAGCTGTGCAGAATTGTGAAGGAGGGTCCAGCTCCAGGCACTAGATCTGCTGTAATGATCACACAGAAAGCCATTGATCAGTGGCCAAGCTGGCCCAAGCATACATGGCAGTAAATTCACAACAAATGCCTACATGCAAGGTCTAACATCGTCCACTGTTGTTGCTGCAATGAATAAATAAACTTAAGGTGAGTTATAAACTGTACATTATTGTATTATTATGTTTAGCTAAAACAATTTGTAATTGGTATGTTGTCAATTCAAGAGTTTACTATCATTAACCTATCTAGTGGTGTAAGGGGAAAAAAAGTAAATTCAGAGCTGTGCTCCAGTAAATTTTTTCAAATCTTGAGTCATGTGCTCTCATGCCTGTAAAATCATACAGAAAGATGATATATCCGAGATTTTTTAAACATGATTTCTCATATGTCTATCCTAAATAATAATGCATTTCCCTTGAAAAAAAACTTATGCAGACCCAAGATGCAGGCCCTCAAAGCCAACCCATTTTTTTGGTCCAAGAAAATAAAATATGGAAGATATGACTTGGAAGGGTGAATTTTTTCCACATTTTCATGTCATTTTTGGATTCCTTGCCCTCAAAAATGTAGGATTTGACACTTTGTTTGTTAAGATTGAACATACAATGATGATTTTAAGCAGGGAGTAAAATGTACCAACTCCGACCTCAATATAAAATCTTAAGGAAATACTATTTTAAGTATAAATAATAAATATAAATCAAATATATTTATTATTTGGGGTCATTCTCTGTCAGATCAACCAGTGCCTAACACCCTCATCTCTCAGATTTTGCTGAAATTTGGTTTATAGGGAGTTTGTGGGCCCTGAATCCATTTCTGAAATTATAAGGTCAATCCGACCAACGGTTCAAGAGATATGACCTAGGGAAATTTGAGGTCACTTGCGAGGTCACTAACATTTGGCGACCCATAACTTGGGTAATAATGGTCACAATTATATAAAAGTATATATATTTAGAATCAGAAAACGACAAGGAATCCAAATATGCAAGTGTTAGAACTCTAGGTTGAAAAATAAAAAAGTTACACTGTAACCAAAATTTGAGGTCACGATTTGACCTCTGGGGTATCAAATGAGAATTTTTTTTTTAAATGTAAAAAATGAAGGCTATTAGAATCAGCAAAAAAAAGTTTGTTTATGTTAGTATTTTTCATGTAACTAACATATAAGTGAACACCATATTCATAAGTTGTGCGTCAATTCTACCTATTTTTTCACACTTAAGCTCATAATTTGACCTATAGAAATTAAAATTACATTTTTTTATAGATATAAAAACAAAGGCAAAAAATATAAAATTGTATTTCACTGCTAATCTACACTGGCAATAATAGTTATAATAGTGAAAGGGGAAGACCTACTTAGAGGATTCATGTGCTAACCTAATACAATTTTTGCATGCTCGATGCTCTCATCAATTTCTTTTTGTGGAAAAATGTATTGAATTCTGCTGCCTCCTCTTAGGGTAGGACAACTCATTACAGTTAATATATGATGTCCTGGCACTGCACATGAATCCTTGTTTGATGGATAATAATATGCACTTGATCCTGATGACCCAGAGGGATGTAGAAAGTTCACAGTGAAATCATCAAACTCTTCACAATATTCCTCCACAATTCCATACCAAACTTGCATGTCATAAATGCAGCCAACATACTCTCCTGGTTTGACACATTTTAGGTTACCAAGCATTGCAGGTTCATTAGTAAAATGACTTTTCCTTATTCTTTTCTTTTCTCCAATGCCACTTGAAATGGGATACACCATCAGTTCTTCCTTGTTTAGGGGAACAAATCTATGATATTTCTGAGTTCCAGGAATAGCCCTACTATCCTTGAATCGATGTTCCAACCGTTCTTCTGCATCTTTCAAATCAGCTGTAGTTACAACGAAAAAATTTATCATCTTGCTCAAGTTTTCTTCACAAAACTGAAACATGTGTTCTGGTGTAAGAATTTGCCTCTCTGTAGTTCTCTGCAAACTGGCACGAGCAGTAGCTCTTTTCACTGTTCCTCCAATCCCATCACATGCATTTTTGCCATGGGATGTAGCAAAGAAGTGCCATTCACAAGACAGACCAAAATCCTCTTCATGGTAACAGAGATTTGTGAAGTTGTATCTGTTCTTATATTGGCCAGCACATCCATCTGAGAAATAGTGCACCTTCTTCAATTGTGGGCATCTGAATTTAACATATGTCATAAGCTTCAATATGAATGAGTAAACCATTATAGTGTTGTGTTTTAGTGATGCAGATAAGAAACAGACACTAAAATGGCTAAGTTCCTGGTCTGCAGATGATCTATAATAGATGACAAAAGGGTGAACTGTACACTGTGAATTGTCCCAGTGAAACCCTTGGGCAGCATCCTGGACAATGAAAGAATAATTCTCAGAGAAATCACCTACTATAACTACCTCGCTCTGAGGTGGTAGTGTTTCTTTCAACTGCTTGAAGTACTGTGATTGTTGCTGAGCAACAAAGTGATGACGAACCATGCGGGATATTTTCATGCTTAGGGATGATAAGTATTCATGAAGTGGCTCCACCTTATCAACCATTGTACAACGGTCAACAGTCACCCATTGCTTGTAAGATATTTCATTTGGAGCTGATTTCACACTGTCAAGTAACTCAAGAAAATCCAGGACACCCTCTTCTCTTGGGCAATCATTGCAAAGTTGCATCATGCAAGTCTCTCTTTCTGTACTGCAGACACTGTAATCCATAAGATCCTTGTATGAAAGACCTCTTTCTCCCAATGCAGCCAGCTGCAATTTTGGATTTTGATGGTATGTGCAGACACAGACAGAATGAGTCCCACCACTACCGGCAAGCACACAATATGATGGCTGTAATTTTGCAAATGTGGAAAATCCTATTTTGGGATTCTTTTCATCATTTTTATATAGTTCAAACATCTCTCTTAAATTCCCGAGGACCAATCGTTTTTGCACCTTCATTGCACCTTCAGCACTGATAACTTTCACGCAATCCTTTTGGCCAGGACACATACGACTAACCTCTTCTGACTCATAGAATCTTCTAACTATATCTTTGTGTTCTTCAGATATCACTTTTCCTTTGCTCATTAGTGGAATCTTCGGAAGGATTCCATGTTCCGATTTAAGTGAACGGCTTCTTTTCACCATGTATGTTGTAGTTTGAAAGAAACTAGCTGTTTTTTCAATTGTGTATGGTGAGAGTGTCAATATTTGTAGTTTGTGATGGTGACATTTGCTCTCCAGGAATGACTGTTTCAATTCATTCATTAATTTGTCTAGATGTTTTTCAGATTTAGTTTCAGGTTTTGAAGTATCACTTACCTCCTCGGTAATTTGAACACCATAACTGAGTTCTAGCCTCTCCTTCAGGTGTTTCTGAGCAGATGATAGCTTACCACGAGCCTTGCGCTTTTTCTGGCTTAATGACAGCCCTTCTGAAAAGAACAGAAAAAAGGTTTCACACACCTGAATATTAGTAATTAAATATTAATTATAGTACCTTAAATGCTATATAATTGGCTATATAGTAGATCAAACAGACCTTGTTGTAAAGTATAAGTTATTATATTAATTTATTACTTACTTTTTTTAACTGGTGTTTGGTCCAGAAATGCTAGAACTGGTTCAACTGAAGTTGAAGGATTTTCCTTTATCAAGCAATCACTGTCATTGTCCAGATCTTGAATTGAAGAGATGTTACTCAAGCCACTGATAGTAGATGATTCATTTGAATCCTGCTCAGACTCGTTGTTTTCAGTGGTACTAAGTATAGTGGGGTTTTTCATTATCAGTGTCCAGCAGTTCACACACAACAATGAGTCTTTTTTCACTCTTCCAGCACATTTTTCAACAAGTACATCAGTCACTTTTCTAAGATTGATTGTTATGCGTTTCTTGTGTTTTTGAATAGGGTCCTGGCAGTATTTCAAGTGCCGAACCATTGTATTTTGATCTGTAAAGATATAGGATTTACAATTAGGTAATATATATTTTTTAGAAAATATATAGCTATACACACTTAATATTTTAGGCCTTGATAATCTCTGAGGTTCATTAAAACACCATACCCACCAGCCACCCACAGTGCTGGCTGGAACTGTACTAACCTGTAGACAAGGAATTTTGCAACTATCTGTGTTGATTCTGCACTTAGACAAGTAGCAACATGCTTCAACAGGTTTGTTTAGGCTACATGTGAGCTTAGTCTTCCCCTTTCACTATTATAACTATTATTGCCAGTGTAGATTAGCAGTGAAATACAATTTTTATTAAATTCTTGGAGCTTGAGGTCAAATTGATAGCTAAGATATAAAAATTCCTTGAAATGACAAGCAATTTATAAATATGGTGTTCACTTATAAGTTAGTTACATGAAAAGTACCAACATAAACAAACTTTTTATGATTGTTTCTATTAGTCAAGAACTCTGACTTTGTTTTTTATATCTATAAAAAATTTAATTTTAATTTCTATAGGTCAAATTATGAGCTTGTGTGAAAAAATAGGTAGAATTGACGCACAACTTATGAATATGGTGTTCACTTATATGTTAGTTACATGAAAAATACTAACATAAACAAACTTTTTTTTGCCGATTCTAATAGCCAATGCCTATGCCTTCATTTTTTACATTTAAAAAAAAAATTCTCATTTGATACCCCAGAGGTCAAATCGTGACCTCAAATTTTGGTTACAGTGTAACTTTTTTATTTTTCAACCTAGAGTTCTAAAACTTGCATATTTGGATTCCTTGTTGTTTTCTGATTCTAAATATATATACTTTTATATAATTATGACAATTATTACCCAAGTTATGGCTCGCCAAATGTTAGTAACCTCGCGAGTGACCTCAAATTGCCCGAGGTCATATCTCTTGAACGGTTGGTCGGATTGACCTTATAATTTCAGAAATGGATTCAGGCTCACAAACTCCCTATAAACCAAATTTCAGCAAAATATGAGAGATGAGGGTGTTAATTTCAATTTTTTTTGGTTGATCTGACAGAGAATGACCCTTGTACTTAATTAATTATCAGTATTAACCCTTACTTTTTTTTCAGGAAATATTTTTATAATTGATACTAATAACTTGATAAGTTTAATTTCAAATTATTGATAAAATTATTTGTTCTAAACTTCAATGCACAATGGCAGAGAGACTTTCAACGAAATCAGCTGTGTTTGAACACTTTACAATCACTAAAGATGGAAAACATTTCGTGTGTCAGTGCATGATACAAGAAGAAAAATACTGCAATGCCAAAATCAGTGCATATTCTGTCACTGGGGTCATTCCAGCTCAATTGGTACAGGGGTGGTCGGGTGACCATCTCCGATTTTCTTCAAATTTTCAGGGTTGATTCATACACCATTCAATAGCTTAAATCTAAAATTTTAGCTTCCTCAGTCAAAAACTTTTAATTTTATGGTCGCTTAAATGGCCCCCACCTTCGACAAAAAATGCCCATGTTGGGCTTGATCGGCCAACGCCTTCATTTTGAGAGGCCTTGAAAAGTGTCTTCTAATAGGAGTAGAAGCTTCAAATTCGTCATGCCAATACAACTTCTGGTGGGCTTTTCAATTTTGCAAGCAAAAAGGCTGTGGAATAAATAGTTTCTAAGTTACAAGGGCTTAAATATGGCTCCATTTTGAAGCTTGCATCAATTCCTCCCACTTTTACGACTATACCATTTTCAAAAGTTTTAGTTCTACATCAATCACAGCTGTTTTAATACTCCTAATAGTCTCTATGGGTTGTAAATTTATGAGTGAAATAAAAAAATAACCAAAAAAGGATTTTTTTTTTTTTTTAAATTTCCAAAAGGATTTTTTCACAAAATTTGCAAAATTAACATCAACTTTGGGGCTTAATATAAAGGTGTCCAAAATTAGTCAGGGAGTTGATACTTCTAGTAAAGAAAGATACATATGTGTAAAAAAACATATATTAAGGAATAGATCTCAACTCAACTCCTTCATATAGTTTTGGTGATTCAAAGAAAAGTGCTTTTTATGAAAAATCTCAAATTTTTGCAAAATTTGTAAATTTTTAAATTTCTATTTATGACATTGAATTTTACTTCCATTTTATTACTTATTAAGTTGATTTACAATTGTAATAATATGTAAATAAGTCTAAAACATACAAGAAATTTAATATATCTGTCAAAACAACCAGCGACTCGAAGGGCTCTGGGTAGCTCATTTCGCTTTGTATATTCTTATAAATGTAAAACATGATGGTTAATCATTAATGTCCAGGCCTATTTTATAGATCATGATCTTTTATTTTCAGAAAATTTAACTAGAGCAATTAACTTAATTTTACTGCCTGTAATAATGGCTTATTCTAATCAAGAATCAAAGTGCAGCTTTGGTATGTACTTGGATGATCCATGTCATGAACACAGACTCACCAGGAAGGTGGGTATGTATACCTTACATGAGCTGACAGATGAAACAAGGAAACTGCTATTGTGGAGAACAAAAGCAACTGTAATCAACCCAAATAGTGCTACTGTATGCTACCACCATGAAAAAATGCATTTGAATAGCTGCCAAGATCCATGGAGAAATCATCGAAAGAAGATAACAAGTAAGTAAATATAGGTACTAATATATTTATATTTCATAAAGAAGTTTATATTGTAAATTGTAACCTAAATTAGCTATTTAATTTTAATAGGGTAGGCTATATACTGAATGCATATGTTTTGAATATTTTATACGAATAGCCTATAACCAAATGTTGAGGTTTTAAAATTATTTTCCAATGTGTTTAGAGTTTACATTACCCTACTTTATTTGCAGAATCACTACAAATTATTGACAAAGACATAGCAACTAGACTGAATCTGATACCAGGACAGAAACTTTGCTCAACATGCTTCTCTAGAGCCAAGACGATTGAAGATGAAAAAGACTCAGGTAGTGATGAATATGTTCCAGAAGAAATAGTTAAGGAGACATTTGACGAAACGTTAGGTTCACTAGAATGCTCACCCATTAAGTATGTAAGAGCAAGAGATCGAAAGTTTTACGCGAAAAGGAAACTAAAGCAAATTGAAACATCAACAAAATCAAAGCTGTCAAAAGTACTTCATATGAAGCCTAGCATTTTGGATGAGGAAGCGGAGAAACCTATAGAGAGTGAGGAAGAAAAGTGTTATCAGCATATGATAGAGGAACTGAAAGAAAAGTGTAAAACTAGTACCAGACAAGAAAAGATACAAATTCTAACACTCCTTCCAATTGGTAAAACCTGGTCCAGAGAAAGAATTATGAAAGAATTTGAAGTGTCAGCCAGAATGGTTAATGCTGTGAGGGCCTTAAAGAGAAAAGAAGGTATCCTTCCTATAATGAGAAATAAAAAGAGTAGCAAGGGTATAAGCGATGAAATAAAGGAAAGAGTGATAGAATTTTTCCAAAACAATGAATATACTAGAGAATGCCCTGGTAAAAAAGACTACAAATCAATAAAAACACCACAAGGGAAGGTTCACAAGCAGAAAATACTGTTGTTGACAAATATCAGAGAATTATATACGCTTTACAAAAATAAATATCCAAAACAAAATCTCCAAATCAAAGTTTTTTGAACTGAGACCAAAATGGTGTAGTGGGGAGTAAAGGATCACACAATGTATGCATTTGTGAAATACACCAGAACTTTAAACTTTTATGTGAATCACTCCCCGTCAAAGTAGAATTAAGAGAGTTACTAGGGAAAATAGTCTGCAACACTGAAACCAGAAACTGCATGATTAATAACTGCAAAACATGTCCTGGTTTAAATGAATTACGGGATTGGCTTCTTACCATTTTTGAAAACAATGATTATGACATGGATGATGAGGTTTCCTTTAAGCAGTGGCTTCATACAGACCATACCCAACTGGTCACAATGACAAAAAGTGTTTCGAATGTAGTAGAAGACATATGTGAAAGTGCAAAAAAGTTGAAAGTACACCATTTCATAGCAAAAGCCCAATCAAAATATTTGTCCGACTGTAAAGAAAACCTCAATGATTCTACAGCATTAGTGCTTGTTGACTTCTCTGAAAACTATAGTTTTATAATTCAGGATGCCGTACAAGGGCATCACTGGGACAATACCCAGGCTACCTTGCATCCGGTAGTCTGCTATCAAAAAGTTGATGGTGAACTAAAAGTTACAAATTTTTGTGTAATATCAGATTCACTTACACACAACACAACTGCAGTTCATTCTTTTTTATGTGAAGCCTTGAAATTACTTAAAAGTCAGAATCCTAAACTAAAACATATTTGTTACTTTAGCGATGGCGCAGCAAGTCAATATAAAAACTATAAAAACATCATTAATTCAGTGTTACATGAAAAAGATTTCCAACTAACATGTGAATGGAACTTTTTTGCCACCTCTCACGGAAAGAGCCCCTGTGATGGTGTGGTGGCACCATCAAAAGGTTAGTTGCCCGGGCAAGTCTACAAGCAACAAGTAAAGGTCACGTCACCAATCCAAAAGAGATGTTCGATTGGTGCAAATCTAATATTAATGGTATACAATTTCTGTACATTGATTCAGCTAAAATTGAGGAAAATGCTAATTTATTTGAGTTAGTAAAAAGGTTATTCCTTAATAAGACAATCCCAGGAACCCGTTCATATCACTGCTTTAGACCTTCATCAACAGGCATTAAAATGTACAAAATTTCTAGTGATGAAGATTTCTTTAACGTACAACTTTCCTTCCTCAATGCTACACAAGAAAATGTGGCTTACCAATATAAACCGGTACATATGTGGCCTGTTTCTATGAAGGTGACTGGTTTGTTGGAAACATAGTTGAAGTGTGTGATACTGAGAAGGATCTATTAGTAAATTTCATGAAAAAGAATCCTTTTAAATGGCCTGAACAAGAGGACATTTGCTGGATTCTATTCCAACATGTTTTGTGTTCAATTGAACCACCTATAGTTGCTGGGAAAATGGGGAGCAGTACAAGTTATCAAATGATTGTTTATCTAAAATTGAGGAGTATTTTAAAAAAAGCCTAAGTAACTACAGACCTGTATCAAGCTGAATAATAAATTGCCAATTTATGGCTGTGAGGCCATGGAGTGTTGAAGACAATCAGACTTAAAGCCTGAGTACAATAATAAATTCCTGAGTCAGTGTCTAAACATAAGAGTTATTAGCTATATATAAGTTTACATACAAATTTACATAAAACAACACATATTAAAAAAAGAATATGAACTTATAGCCAATAATTCACATGCTTAAAAACTCAGGAATTCATTATTGTATATAGCTAAGTACTGTACACTTGTATTAAGGGAAGTAATACAACAAAGCTACTTAAATTTAAGGTTTTGTACTGAAAATGGTGGTTACTGCTAGTTTATCTGTACTAACTGCATGATTTAAATTACTAGGAAGTGCTTAAAGAGCAATAGAACACGGTTCTACATGATTTACTTAGGTAGATCCAAGTATTGAGCCTACAAGCTGGTCCATCTGTTGTGTTAACTGCAAATGTAGTAATAATCTAGGTATATATTATGTTTTTTTATGAGTAAAACTTATTTACATAATTTAACATTGTGAATTAACTTACCAAGTAATAAAATGGAAGTAAAATTACAATTCAATGTTGTAAAAAGAAATTTAAACATTTCAAAATTTTGAAAAAATTCAGAATTTTTCAAAAAGTACTTTTCTTTGAATAGCCAAAACTATATGAAGGAGTTGAGTTGAGATCTATTCCTTAATATATGTTTTTATACACATATGTATCTTTCTTTACTAGAAGTATCAACTCCCTGACTAATTTCGGACACCTTTATATTAAGCTCCAAAGTTGATATTAATTTTGCAAATTTTGTGAAAATACGGTATCAACTTAGAAATTTTTAAACATAAAAATAAGTCCTTTTTTGGTTATTTTTTATTTCACTCATAAATTTACACCCCATAGAGACTATTAGGAGTATTAAAACAGCTGTGATTGATATAGAACTAAGACTTTTGAAAATGGTAGAGTCGTAAAAGTGGGAGGAATTGATACAAGCTTCAAAATGGAGCCATGTTTAAGCCCTTGTAACTCAGACTCTTTGTTCCACAGCCTTTTAGCTTGCAAAATTGAAAAGCCCACCAGAAGTTGTATTGGCATGACAAATTTGACGCTTCTACTCCTATTAAAAGACACTTTTCAAGGCCTCTCAAAATGAAGGCGTTGGCCGATCAAGCCCAACATGGGCATTTTTTGTCGAAGGTGGGGGCCATTTAAGCAACCATAAAATTAAAAGTTTTGACTGAGGAAGCTAAAATTTTAGATTTAAGCTATTGAATGGTGTATGAATCAACCCTGAAAATTTGAAGAAAATCAGAGATGGTCACCCGACCAACTTTCTGAAATCTGTACCAGTTGAGCTGGAATGACCCACTGATAAAAGTGCACCTACTAGAGCATCAAATTTAAAGACACTTACAGCGTCTTCATCCCGAAGTTTTTAAGGCTGTCAATGAGAAAGATGACAGAAGTAAGGAAACCATCCCAAGTACTTCAAAGCTAACAAAAGATCAGAAAACTACTCAGATAGCAGTTATAAGATACTTTGTTAGTGACAAAGTTACTGTAACGATGACAGCATACATTCAAGAAGCATATCAATGAACTGGTGTCAAGGAATGGTGTACCTCTATCATTATTCTCACAACCAGGCTTTGTTAGTCTGAATGGAGAAATGGCCTCCAAACGTGGCGTTTCTCTGGAAAGAGACAGCATTAGAAAGATGGTGATTGAAGAAGCCAACAATAAAAAGGAAGAACTTCAAAGAACTCTCAAGAGACGCTTTGTGTTTCTCAAAATGGATACCTGCACGAGTGCACGCGCCATAGGGTGAACTATTTTGTCATTAATGTACGATTTGTTGATGAAAACAAAATGGTGACTCAGGCACTGGCAGCAAAGGACACAGAAGCTCATCACAAAAGCGAGTATCTTCAGAAGTTAGTGGAAAAAGTTCTACAAGATTTTGAAATTAAAAAAGAGCAGGTTCTATGCATCGTAACTGACAATGCTTCAAACATGCTGAGCACAATCAAACAAATGAATACAGATAATGAGGTCGACCTACAGTTTGAGAAACACCTCAGTGATGTAGAAATGTTGGCAAGTGAAGATGACAATCCTGAAACTGAATCTCAAGGAGGAGCAGAAATAGAACCAAATGCTGATCTTTTAGATCTTGTTGAAGCTGCCTCTAAGCTCTCTCGAATCCATCACATATGCTGTGTTGTGCACACACAGCAGCTGGCAATAAGAGAGAGTCTGCAAGAAGAGGACACAGCTACTCTGATCAGCAAGGTGAGGAAGGTAGTTACTGCAGCCAGAACACCTAAAATAGACGCAATTTTGAAGAGACGTGCAGGAAAGGGAGCAATTATAGATCAAGCCACATGCTGGGGGTAGCACCTACCTGATGATCCAGCATTTGCTTGATCTGAAACCCTTTCTTGTATACATGGCCAATCCACAAGTAACACTAAGCGAAGGACAATGGATGCAGGTGACAGAATTAGGTTTGCTTCGTCATCCATATACTGTGACTAAAAAGTTACAAGCCAAGGACTTAACTCCTGGTACATTCTTGAAGGAGTGGAAGAATCTAATGTTTCACCTGTCCCAAACTGGAGGGCTGATTGCTGATGGCAGTGCTACTTCAATGAAGCAAAGGGAGGCACTTTTACTAGAAAAGATCTTATTGGCTACTGTTTATGTAGACCTGATGCACCAAATTCTGTTGGATGATGAGCAAATGACTAAAGGAAAAGCTGCACTTTGTGAGGTAGCAATTCGGATGAATGAGCTACATGAACATCAGGAAGAAGTAGTTAGCACTGCCCTATCATCAGCCTCATCAACTGATGATGAATTAGATTGAGAAATATTTGGATCAAAAGGAATGTGCAAAGCATCGCTGCTTAGAAGAGGCACCCACCAAACCTGTGGAGAATAGATTAACTAAATTTAAGTGAAATTTTTCAAATGCACTAAATGAAGTTGAAAAATTTGACCATTCATCAAAACTGACAGTGCAAGAAGTCATCCCCTATTTCCCAAGGTTGTGAGAGATGTTGCCCTGGTTGTTACTGCTCTGCCACCAACCCAAGTCAGTGTTGAGCAGTTGTTTTCTGCACTGCGAATAATTAGATCAGATTTGAGGGCATCCATGGAGGAGGATCTGACGGAGGCAATTCTTTTTCTGAGGACAAATTCTTTTAAATTTCAGATTTTTTTATAGTAGTGTATTTTTTGTTTATCTTTTATAAAGGGTGTTCCACTTAAAACCAGCCTGCTGGAGTACTCCAGCAGGCCAGTTTTAAGTGGAACACCCTTTAGTACGTAATATATTTTTTTTTGTTTAGAAGTTTTATTCAAATAGATATGTTTATGTTCTCTTAGTCTTAAGTTTGTAATTTCTGTTCTTGTTAATATTATACCCAATAATGAATATTCATTATTGTAATATCACTAAATGTTTCTGTAATTTTATTAATAAAGGGAAAAAAAGCCATAAAGGCATAGCTACAACCATTAGACTTATACTTGAATATAGGTTATGAGTCTAAAAAGTAGCCTGATGATTCACGTGGTGGTGATGAAATGCCTTGTGTTACCATTTACCAATTTAACAGATTTACCATTAATATATATTGACCTTTTATGAAGGAGTCAGAGTCAGACATTTGAAAAATAGAGGAGTCAGAGTCGGAGGTTTTGTGTACTGACTCCACAGCCCTGATTTTAAGGAAATATTTAAAAAATAAAATGGTGCTCTCAGCACCACCCAATGGCAAAAGTGTCAAACTTTGAAGTGCTATAACTCAAGAACCATAGGTCCAATTACAAAAATTTAAATTGCTATTTTCATCATTTTTCAAGGCCTATTGGCTCCCTGCAGCTCAACAAAATCTAAAATGGTGTGGTGTAAATTTTTTTCTAAAATGACTGAATTATAATGGAATGACTCATGATGAGAAACCAAATGGTACAAAATATCAAAAATCACTGTCATTCTTTCTTCCTTTGTGAGTGCTGGAGATGCTGTTTCTTCTACATTTTGCTAGGTAGCTACCATGGAGTGTGATGGATGTACCCTCAGTTATCTGGATGTTATCACAAACTTACTTATTTGTGCTCACTTATTCATATTTAGTGGGGTAGTAAGAAATCTTTTGTTGTCCCCATATCTAGAAGACATCTTGAACCTACACACTCCCATCTCCCAATATATTTATTGTATCTAGATTTAAAAGTGGAAATATTGCTTGCAGTCATGACTCTCTCAGGGAGTCTGTTCCAAATGACTAAGTGTTCTTATAGAGAACCAATTTCCTTCCAGTATTGTTCTCCATTGATCAGGATGATCCAACTTTAATCTATGGCCTCCTTATATCTGAGAGCTAGGACAAAAAAACCTAGAGTACTGTATACCTTCGTGCCCATGCAACAACTTGTATACTTTTATCATGTACCCACTATGTCTCCTATCCTTCAAGGTCTATATCCCTAATTGTGTACATCTCTCCTCATATTCCAAATTTACTAAATACTATACCCAACTTTAATAGGAAGGATGATTTAGCAGTTTAACAGCTGTTTAGGTTACGTTTTTCGGGTAATATTCGGGAAAGGACCCAGTCACATCCAGTTACAACAATAACATTATGAATCCTCATTTAAAAATTACCCAGGAAAACTATCATCTCATGTTGTGCAGATTGATTTAATATTAATTTCATAATAAGGCAATTAAGGTAAGGTAAGGTTGTTAGGTTAGGTTTTATAATAATAAACACCATAATACATTTAAGGCAGGTAAGGTCAGGTCACGTTAGGTTAGGTTAGGTTTTATAATAAATATCACAATACATTTTTCTGGTTGTATTTGATGTGCTTTATTCAAATCTGACCTTCATTTCTTAAGCAAATGAACACAACTTATGAAAACTTGATTGTTTCATAACTGTTTTGGCTCATTTGCACAAAAAATGAAGGTCAGATTTGAACAAAGCACATCAAATACTACAAGAAAAATGTATTGTGGGTGTCACTGTGACTAATGAACTTAAACCTTCAAATCACTGTATGGAAATCAGAAATAAAGCAAATGCTAGACTCAATCTCATGCACACACACACATTGGATACAAATCACCCAATATTATAAAGCAACTATACATTTCATATGTGAGACACCACCTTGAATACTGTATTCAATTTAATAGTCCTTATTTGATACAAGATATTGAAAACTGGAAAAAGTACAGAAACAAGTAACAAGAATGATACCATCTCTAAGACAAGTGACATATAAGGAAAGACTGGCGTATCTAAACATGTTCTCATTAAAAAGGAGGTGGTTAAGGGGTGATATGATAGAGGTGTATAAAATGATAAAAGGGTTGGATGAGATAGATCTTGATTCTCTTTTCATTAAAGATTATAATAACCAGACTAGAGGTCATAGTATGAAATTATTTAAGCCAAGATGTAGAACAAATTTAAGAAAACATAGTTTTACAAACAGAGTAATTAAGTTTTGGAACAGTCTGACATAAGTGGTGACTTCAGATACACTTGATTCTTTCAAAAGAAGGTTGGATAGTTTGATGTCTGCAAGGGACATCTGGTGATAGTGTTTAAGCCCATTTTTATTGCATGAATGGTACTAGTTTATTTCATATATATTATGTGCATTTAGGTAATAAATCCCACAGCTCAACACAAGTGTTGTGGGAAATCCCACAGCTCAACACAAGTGTTGTGGGATATAGGGAGGCAGCATCTTGGGTTAGGGAATACTCTGTCCTTACACACCCTATTTAAAGAGATTCCCCTGCTAAGCGGTGCCCCCCATAGTACTGTGAGATATTGAAAAACTCATGATCTTCACTTGCCCCATAAACACCTTGAAATGGGAGACCCAAAATAGGCACACACACATTTCTACGTTACTGTATAGTCTTTACAGCCACACCTACACTTTTCCTCCTAAATATATATATTGTAACGTATATGGTTATAAATTGTGACTTGGTCCGCAATTGATATGGACCATGACTTATTTTTGATTGGCAAGGTACTGGTATTGATGGGTACCGTAATGAAATTGACTGGATTCTTTGGATCTGATATATTTGCATGTCAGTTATAAATAGATATAGAGTATAACATATTTGTGGATAGTAACCTATTATGACTTTGAACCTCTGGATCCAGAGATTCTATCTTTAGTTTTAAATTAATAATTAATTAGTTTTGTAAAAATTGGTTATTGCCAATGTACAGGCAGTTTTTACATAGTAGAGCCACCTCGATGGACCAAAGTAGCCCCTAATATACCCACTATAAAAATTTCTTATTTGTATTTTAACCCTACATTTTCCTTCTTCAAAGTCCTGCCAACTTTTATTGGGGGTTCAGTATTCTAGGGGGAAGAAGGGGTAACTCCAGAAAAATACATTTGCACTGGAAATGAATATCACTATTGAGAAGAGAAAAAACTAGAAAAACATAGATTTGTATCTGAACCCTGGAGCAGCTATTTTCTATATAATTATTGGGTAGGCCAGAGCCATCATAGATAGGCTTCTCTGATAGTGTAGCAATAGGCTTATAGCAATATCCTATTTTGGTGCCCCAAATTATTCAACCAACCAAAAATAAATGGCACTCCAACATTTTTAAATTACTTATTTACGTTAATTAGGTTAATTGACTACCCAGTTAGGTCAACTGTATGCCCTGAGTGGTAATGGTTATCTTGACATTTTTATTAATTTAAACGAAAATATAATGACAATCTAACCAATCATCAAGGGCATACAGTTGACCTAACTGGTTGGTTGAATAATTTGGGATGCCAAAATAGGATATTGCCAGGCTTATTACACTCTCATCACCACAGATGGGTATTTAACTGGGCCCATGAATCAAGTGAATAGGATAAACTCTCAATTAGGCCTAAATTGGAAAACATGAAAACCAAATGGCCTAAATTGGAAAACA
Source organism: Bathynomus jamesi (assembly GCA_023014485.1). Lineage (NCBI taxonomy): Eukaryota > Metazoa > Arthropoda > Malacostraca > Isopoda > Cirolanidae > Bathynomus > Bathynomus jamesi. Next base: position 284,010 of record JAJOZX010004784.1, on the reverse strand, counting down.
TGAAGCCAAGTTATTTCATATTTTCGAAATGAAGTGTAAATTAGGCTAGGCCCTATTTGGTTTAACCCCATCTTAGATTGAGCCTAAGTTACTTAATGTAAACCGCTTTCATGCTCTACATTTAAGCTTATGATGAATTTTATATGGTATTTTTAATTAGAGAGTTCACTTACAGACAATACTTCAAAAGTTATGTTCTCCAGTTTGGATCGAGCCTAAAAAATACTCTTAAGACCTAATCTAAGCTAACTTCGATACTTAACTTTATTTTAAAAGCTAAAATATGTGCTTATTAATCGAACTTTATGATTACCAAGTTCCTAACACTTATTTAATGAAAGCATTGACAACCACAAGCTTATTATAGTTACAGGTGCCACCACACACAAAATTTAAGCAAGTGTTGTTTACGTCTATCATGAGGAAGAATCGCCGCCATTTGCACAAAACAAAAACCCAAAATTTCATAATTGTTGATACCGGCACAATTACAGTCAATTACGAATCCACCTTGCTTATTTCTTGGGATTATATGTTTAAAATACAAAAAAATCAGACTTATTTCATAAAAATGCAAGATCTTCGTCATTACACCACTTTTCATTTAAGAAAACCCATATTTACCTCAGAAAATACGCTCACATAAATTTAGTCACGTGATTAACTTAAGAATAAAGAACGCATGCGCAAGAAATATGACGTCATTTGACACTGAATTTGCTGCGTCTTAAAGACCAAGAGATTTAATAAAATACTTTATATCGATACAGATTATGCAGTTATTGGAAGTTATTTTATTTCAGCTAATATAATGCATTGCACCTAATGATTGAGCACCCCTTTGTGTTTCTTTTCCCTTCGTGGTTTTATTCATCATATATATATATATATATATATACACACACGTGTGTGTGTGTGTGTGTGTATGTTGCAAAAAATTTCTTTAAATGCTATTCAATTAAATTTAAATAAAATTACAATTACAATTATCCCTTAGAACTAAAAAACTTCAGCTCTTAAGCTATGGACAAAACGAACTAAAATTGCTAGACTACTGTGCCCCAAATGTACAGGTAATTCAGAGAAACACAAAAGCATAAGATTTAAGAGTTATAATGACCAACGACGTGTATTTGAGACACAAAATAAGATAACAATAACTAGAACAAAAATAATAACGAAACAGATACAAAGAACCTTTGAAAAAAGAGAAAAAACTGTAATGATTTCCTTGCTGAAAATACTAATCAAATCAAAATTGGAATATTGCTTCTTCTTAATTAACGTCCTCATGCGTATAAAAATGAGAAAATTAATCAGTTAGAGAAATTCAGAGAAATTTCACGGCCAAGATCAGATCAGTGGTTGCGAAGGACTAAATTGCTGGGAAAAAATATGTACAAAAATTAAACCTGTATTCGTTGGAAAGAAGAAGAGAGAAATACACCATAAATTATACTGAGGAAATGAGATTAAGAATATGTAGTGCTCCCAAACTAAAGGCTACACAAGGGACTTCCTCAATTTTGAAGGAAAATAGCTTTGTTGTTAGAGGGCCAAGATTATTTCAGTACCTACGCGCAAAAATTATGACTTCCACTGATGTCTGTGTAGAAGCCTTCGAAGGAAGACTAGACACTTGGTTGAGGACAATCCCAGATGAGCTGGGTATCTGGTTATGTGAGAAGGAGAGTTCAAGAAAACACTGCTCTCCTTCATCAAGCCAATTCCAGAGGTGGTGGGAGAGACGCGCCTGACCTCCGCGAAATGAGAAATCGACATGTAACTTTTACCAGCTTACTGTGTAGGATATATATATATATATATCACAAAGGGCTACGTCGTGGCCAATGTCGTAACACCGCTTCCCAGAGATCATCGAAGTTAAGCGACATTGGGTCTGGGTAGTAGTTGGATGGGAGACCGTCCTCCGCGCCCAGATTATGTAGCGACCCGTGGTTCGGATCCCACGTAAAGCTGTAGGTCCCCTCCGTCATATGACCTTAGATGTTGCGAAGGAGGTTAAACAACCCATTTAAAATATATATATACAAAACTACAATGGTTTTTATGTAATTTTAATTATATGTAACTTTAATAAGAGAGTAGGCCTATTGTTAACGTAACTATCTACTGGGGATAACTGGGATGTAAAAAAGAAAAGTACAGTATTCAATAATTGTATATTCTGCATATGTGTATAAAAAGGTCATGAAGATTATAAGTTTTTTGGTATAATTTTGGATGTTATTGCATGGTATTCAATAAAGTTCACACACACACACACATACACACACACGCGCGCGCGCGCGTATACACATGTGCATATCTCTGCAAAGGCGAGGTACCAACTTTTTAAAATCTGCGAGTAGGCCTATATATCTAAAAAATAATTGACCAATAATAAGTGTTTTGAACGCAGTTGAAGGTTCGAAGCTGGGTTTCTGTTAAGTCATTGGCTATGTTAGTGAGGTAATCTCTAATATAGCCTAACCTAACCAAACCTTAACTAACTGAACCAAGCGTAATCTAACCTAATCAAACATTAACTAACCTAACGTTATCAGGACCAACATATCTTTTTCAAACAATAAAAATATCTCTAAATTTTGTACATAAATTTTTTAATGTTCCGAGGTATCAAAAGTGTTACCTCACTACATCTGTGAATCATCACACACTCAGCCACACACACACACACACACACACACACACACATATATATATACGAAAGAGAGTTCATAAATAGAGTAAATAAGAATACGGATCTGTTGGTTGGAGATGAACAAGATGGCTTTAGAGAAGGAGGAGGGTGTGTTGATCAAGTGTTTGCAGTGAGAGCTGATTGAACAACTAAGTGATCAGAAGAAAAATGTATGTAGCATTTATAGATATGGCGACAGCATATGATAAAGTGAACAGATCTGCTTTGTAACAAATGTTTAGCTACACTGTATGGTGTTGGACCTAAGTTGTTAAATGCAGCGAGAAGTTTTTATGTGGACAGTAGTAGTACTTGTTTGAGAGTTGAGGGTGAGTTAAGGGACTGGTTCACTATTAATATTGGAGTATGACAGGGTTGTGCGATGATGCCATGGCTATTTAATGTGTATATGAATGGGGGAACGAGCGAGATGAAAGCAAGAATTCTAGAAATAGGAGTAAGTTTGAATTGAAAGAGAATAAGTGGCACCAGTCGTATTTTTCATGTATGCCGATGATCAGTCCTTTCGTTAGGTGCCGGCGGAGCCCGTGCCCCCCCCCCCCCCCCAACATTGCCCGACAATTTTTTTTATATCATGGAATTCTCCCCTCAAGTCGCAGTGAAACGTTGTCGTTTTGATTGAGTTTTGTGTTAATTTTCTTGCATTTGAATGCCCCCATTGAACTTGATTCAGGAGTGTAATGCTCACCTGCTTGTTTACCGTGAGTCTGGATTGATGAAGCCATTGAGACTGCCGAAAGCCGAGCGCTTGCAGTAGACACAGAACCTACATTTGGTGACAGTCGCGTGCGGGTGCAAAAAGCGGCACTTTTTTTCACAAGAGGCCATAGATGAAACAATTATAGATCGAGGGAAAAATTCAGCGCTGACATTTTCCTGAGGGTTATTGATGTTTGTACAACCGCACCTGAAGAAAGAGTCGAACAAATGAAAACAATTTACAGGCGCGGATCCACGGGGGGGGGGGGGGGGGGTCGAGGGGGTCCGGACCCCCCCTTGCTCACGGTGACCAACGATTGCATGCATCATTCCAGTGACAAGCTGTGAAGCAGAGAGGTCATTTTCTGCAGTGAGGAGACATAAAACTTCACTTCGATCAACAATGGGCGAGGAGCGTCTCACTTCACTGGTGCTCATGAACATGTACTATGACACTCCGATTGAGACTGACAAAGTGGTCCGAATGTTCATACAGAAACATCCGCGGCGTTTGTTTGCTCCTATATATGAAAAATAAGACCTGAAGACTTAAAATGGCTTAAGGTAAATGTATCCCGGTTGCCACAAAATTAATTTCCTTAAAAAGAATAAAGAAAAAAAATTTATGTCCGACCCTGAGACATTTCAGACCTGGCCTGGGTGTGTGAACAAGCAGGATTTTGATAACGGGAATATACTTCAAATCCATCTAAAGCTATCTTCAAATATGAAAATTTCCTACCGAGGGGGGGACACCCCCCCTCGGGCACCCACCCTGGCGCTCGCTTCGCTCGCGCGTCCTCGGCCTTCGGCCAAGGACATATCAGTAACGAGCCCCACCAAGACTGGACCCCCCTCTGCTTAAATTCCTGGATCCGCCCCTGATTTAGCAGCCTTTCAGCTTCTTATTTGACGTCTAAGCGGCTAATCCATTAGTGATAGCAACCTTAGGAAGAACTGTGATGACTCGCATACCCTGCTCTCTGATTCATCTTCCAGTGATATTAACCCCTCCGAGCTTCTTGAAGAATTAAAGCTTTTGCGCAATTCGGTGCCTGAAGGAAGTTCTCCAGTTGGAACCCTGAGCTGTATAACTGAAAATTCCCCTACCAATACTTATCCTGGCGTAGTCGTGGCTTTGAGGATATGACAATGCTGGTTACTATTGCTTCAGCAGAATGCTCATTCTCAAAACTGAATGTCATAAAATATACTTACGTTCTACAATGTCTCAAATCTGGCATTTTGCCAAATCTGGCCATTATCTTCAGTAAAAGAGTTTTAGGGAGAAAACTAAGCTATGCGGACATTATTAACGATTTTGCGTCTAGAAAAAGTAAACAAAAATTATGGAAGAGAAGTGCTGATGAAGAATGTAAAAGGGTGTCGGAAAAATATAAGGAAAAAAGTAGGAAAATGTAGAAGTGTTACTGATAATTTTGTATCGCTACTGATTATGTGTTAATTTTTGTTACAAAATTGATTTTGTTACTCAAAATTGATGTCTGCGTATGATTGGTCCACTCAAAGACAGAGGGCCCCACACAAAATCTCGCGGCCCCCACATACATAATGGAGGGCTTCGTTCTTCTGGATGAATCAGAGAGTGACAAGTTTGTTGACGTATGTGAAAGATCATTGAAAATGAATGTAGATACAAAAGAAACACCCACCACGATTCGAACCCACCACCTCTTGTTGAATAGAAGGTGAGGGAACTAACCACTACAGTACAGCGTTATACTTTTCCCTGGTTGTTTAAATGTATGATAATTTGTATAAACTTTCATTTCCTCGTAGTGTAGTGGCTAGCGCCCTCACTTTTTATTCAAGAGGTGGTGGGTTCGAATCGGTAGGGGCAGTTTTATATACAATATATACATATATATATATTCCTCTAAAGCGGCGTCCCCTCCCCAGAACTCTATTATTTTAATTGTTCGACTTAATTCGTGTGGGCGCATCTTCCCACAAAACATTCGACTCCATTTCTGTTTCTTTTTCATCATAACAAAATCAGGTTTCAAACGTCCGGAAATGTTTCTTAATTTAGGGATTAGTTTTTTTTTTTTTACATTTCCTGTGAAAGTGGAGTTTTGATAAGAGGTTCCTGAATATTACCATCGATATATATATATATATATATATATGATGAATAAAACCACGAAGGAAAAGAAACACAAAATTTTGTGTTTCCTTTCCTTCGTGGTTTTATTCATCATAAATATTTTTCACGTGTTACTTTCGTGAAATAATTTTCATATATATATGTGTGTGTGTGTGTGGGTGTGGGTGTGGGTGTGTGGGTGGGTGTTACCAAATTATTCACGCACTTGCTTGTCTAAATTTATCTGCATTTATTTAACGTTTCTGAAGATTCTTACGCTAATTTCTTTCCCTCTTTTTGTACTTTCTGAGAAAGGTTGCTTTTACCTTTTGTTTAAAGTCTTCAAATCTTCTTTACCCAAAAATGTGTCTAAAAGGAAATGAATTTTATATGTAGTTTCATTTCTTATTTCATTTTTTTATGTTATACGAAAATAAACGCAATATCATTCCAATCGTTCCAAGCAGGCACAGGCTTAACATAAACAAAAAGTTTGAAACTACAAATAGTCTGAGTTCTTCGTCCAGTTTATGTAGAGTAAGCCCGACGTAATATGAATGTATAGGGTGATTCACTCGCTGGTAGTCCTAAAGTATCGCTAATATACCCGCTGGGGCTACCGGTGAGTGAATCACCCTGTATTTATGATAAGAACAGGTGCATTTGTGTTGCTGTTAGAAAATCTAGAAGAGGAAGAACCATTGTTGTCCCAAGGCGATACGATGACTAAGCTGATTGATGCAGCATTGCTTGTATATATATTAAGTTAAGGTGTGTATATATATCCATCTCATAATTGTAAGGTTAGTGAAAAATTAAATTAATTTAGAACTAGCATTTTTGAGCTCTTGTGGCATCGTTGTTTGGTCACATTGTTGGCATCATTTTGGGACGCTGCGCGTCCTTTCTACTCGTTTGTGGAAGGTCGTACGTAAAGGTGTGGTTTGATAGAGAGCTCTCTTGCAATTCAGTTTGGTTGTTTAGATACATGATTGTTGCATCGTGCAATAGTCCAGGTTGCGTTGTTGTTGCAAGGTTCAGAAAGAAGACCACAAATAGTACCCTTTTGTTTACCTTTTAAGTTCATGTAATTTAAGGTCTAAGGTAGGCCCGCATCGAGTCAGCAACCCTGAGGTTACCCTGAGGTAGGACCTAATAGGCTCAGCTGGGATTTCGAACCCGACAAATAAATAAAATAACATGGTCCTTCAGAACCGGATTTCTACCCCAAGACTGAGTCAGTGACCATTTTTCGGCAAAGTTCTGATTGTGCAAATTGTATCCCAAGTTAGGCCTAGACGGGTTGAGTATTATTGAGTTAAGGTCCCAGGGTAAAAAGTTTGGTCGCCCAATTGCGAAACTTGGCCAGTCGTCTGTCGTTTTTTGGCCTGCTTTTTTTCCGGTTTGGTTAATTTTGGGTTATTATTGAGTTAAGGTCCCAGGGTAAAAAGTTTGGTCGCCCAATTGCGAAACTTGGCCAGTCGTCTGTCGTTTTTTGGCCTACTTTTTTTCCGGTTTGGTTAATTTTGGGTTATTATTGAATTAAGGTCCCAGGGTAAAGTTGGTCGCCCAATTGCGAAAACTTGGCCAGTCGTCTGTCGTTTTTTGGCCTACTTTTTTTCCGGTTTGGTTAATTTTGGGTTATTATTGAATTAAGGTCCCAGGGTAAAGTTGGTCGCCCAATTGCGAAACTTGGCCAGTCGTCTGTCGTTTTTTGGCCTACTTTTTTTCCGGTTGGTTAAATTTGGGTATTATTGAATTAAGGTCCTGGGGTGGAAAATTTCGGTATTCATACTGGTGTTTGGTTAGTACCCCACTCAGCAATTCAGTTTATTTGAAAGTAAAATTTGCGTTTGATCAGTTTGGTTAAGTATTTCTGCCAATTCAGCTCATTTGGTATTGAGCCCAAGGGTTGTTTACATTGAAGATGAGTGCATCTGAATTGAACAAATTTATAAAAAGGAGAAGTGCCTACAAAGGTCTAATTACAAAGGTCATTGCCACTATAGATTCTGCCATAGAGCAAGAGGATTTACGCTTAGTGACTGCGAAGCTTGCCATATTAGAAACTAAAAAGGTTGCTCTAAGTGAGGTAAATGTTAAAATTGAGGCTCTTATAGAAGATGAAATAGAAAATAACATAATTACTTTGAAGAGATTATTGATGATATGACTAACGTAGGCCTCCGAGCAAAAGAGTTTAGCAGCTCAGTACAGTTAGAGACCAGGTCTAATAATGAAACACAACACTCAACAAATGATGCTTGTGAAGTTAAGGTTAACAGATCTGTAGTTCAATTACCGAGGCTTGTACTCAAAACATTTTCTGGGAGTATTCAGGAATGGCAAGGATGGGCAGACAGTTTTCAATCAGCAGTTCATTCTAGTCAAGTGTTAAGTGCCGTGGAGAAGTTTAATATTTGCGGTCCCTCTTGGAAGGGAGGCAGCAAAGACTATAGCAGGATTAGCATTAACAGAGGCTAATTATAATGTGGCTTGGGATATATTAAAGAAACGGTTTGGTAAGCCAGAGATCTTAATTAAAAGCCACCTCCGTGCACTTTTAACTATACCTCCTGTTAATAATCCTAATAGTGTCAAGGAGTTACGGCAGTTATATGATGAATTTGAAATTAGAACTAGGTCTCTGGACAACTTGGGTGTAGGAATGGAAAAGTATGGTATAATGTTGGTTCCTACACTGGAGTCTAAATTGCCTAGCTCAATTTTGCTTGAATTAAGTAGGGGACACTCTGCAGAACATGTGTACATCCCCTTCAGCAGATGTTAAGTCTTTTAGGCACAGAATTAGCAAGACGAGAGGGAGTTGAGTTTGCACAGTGGGATGGTAAACAAGAGGACAAAGGCAGGCACAGCACCAAAGTTTCCACAAAAAGGAATAGCCCAGGTACAGTGTCAGCTCTACATGCCTCCTCTGAGAATAAATTAAAGGGAATCAAGGAATGTATATTTTGCGAAGGCAACCACAAGTCATATAAATGTGAGGTGGCTGAGGCCTTACCCTTTGAGGAGAGAAAGGACAGGGTAACTAAGTCCACAGCATGTTTTAAATGTTTTTTGAAAGGTCATAGAGCAAGGTTTTGTAAGTTTAAAATTTTGTGCAAAAAATGTCATGGTAGGCATCAGCCATTATTGTGTGAAAACACTCTTAGTAGGCCTACCCCAGAAGTAGAGACATCAGTGGCACATGCCACTGCTATGCAAGGGAGTAAAAGTAAAGGGGGATTATTGCAAACAACTGCAGCCTTATTAATTGGGAATGAGGGAGAAGCTACTGTAAGAGTGTTGTTTGATAGTGGTAGCCAGTGTAGTTTTATTAAGACCAGAATTTCCAGAAAATTGAAGTTTAAAGAACTTAAGAGGGAAAATTTAAGAATTTCTGGGTTTGGGGGTTCCGTTCAAAACCGAACCAAATTTAAGAGGTAGAAGTTCTGGTTAAAGGGTTGTTACCGCAAAGTCCCACTATCAAGGTCCAAGCTGTAGAGATTGAGGAACTTTGTGCTCCAGTCACTACTTGTTTAGATATGGCATGTGTCCAAGAATTGCAAGTTAAAGGAATTAATTTGGGCAATAATAAGTTTGAGGGAACAGAAGATATTAGTCTTTTGATTGGAGCTGACTATTATTGGGACTTCATCACTGGTAATATTGTCCGTACATCTCAAGGCCCAGTAGCTATTGAAAGTAAGCTAGGCTGGATGCTACATGGTAGTTATTGCAATGAAATGGAAGTTAAGGCTCTCTTTGTTAAGATTGAGGAGAACAGCCATGGTCTGGAAAGGCATTTGAAAGCATTTTGGGAACTTGAATCTATTGGTATAAAGGACAACCAGGCAAGTACAGTGAACAATGATGTTTTAGAGCACTTTGAAAAAGGGATTGGGTTTAGAGATGGTTGCTATGAAGTTGGCCTACCATGGAAGGATTCTTGCAAACCCGGTTCAAACCTTCAGCTAGCTAATCGGAGGTTGGAGACTTCATTGTACAGGCTAAGAAAAAATGAGTTGTTAATTGAATACGATGAGGCCATCCTAAGTTATGTAAGGGAGGGCTATGCTGAAAGGGTGCAAGGTGAGCTGGTGAGCCAAGAGGCACATTATCTGCCACACCATGCAGTGGTACGGCGAGACAAAACTACCACCAAACTGAGGGTAGTTTTTGATGGCTCAGCCAAGGACAAAGGTGGTGTGTCCTTGAATGACTGTTTGGATGCTGGGCCAAATTTAAATGCAGATTTATTTTCCTTGTCGGACTATGGGGTGAAGCGGGTGTCTTTGGTCCTGGTGCTGACCTGGCAGGTGTAGGTGGTGCAGCAGGTGGGCTGTTGGTGGGCACCGCTAGGAAGTTCTTCAAATGTTGGTCTATGGTCATCTTTGGAGCAGGTGTGCTGAAGGGTTCATATTTTTTAAGGAATTTCCTGTTCCTTACAGTTACCCTCCCAGATCCATCGACCCTAACCACGTACTGGTCAAACTGCCTGACTTCGATGACCACACCTGTCTTGTCCCATTTACGGGCGTGTGGACCGACCTGGTTCTGGATGCGTATAAGGTCTCCGACTGCTAGTGGTGGGAGTCTCTTGGTGTGCTCTGACCAGCGTTCCGCACCCCTCATGTGGCGGTTCCTCAGAGCATCTTCTCGGGTGGCCAAGTTTTCACGCCACGTGTCGTGTGGTTTATATCGGCCGGGAAGGATTGGAATGAAGTCCCGGATAGGGCGGCCGAATACACACATTGCTGGGGAGTGTTTTGTATCTCTATCCGGCGTGTTTCTGTATTGAAGCATGGCCCGTTGAAAGTTTTCGGTGTTGAGGTCGCCGTTTGGTCCAGTGTTGTCGGTTATTAGGCGTTTCGTTGTCTTGACACCAACTTCTGCCCGACAGTTGCTGTGAGGGAAAGCCACTGATGAGAGTCGGTGGTGTACGCCCCAGTTTTTGAGGAACTGCCGTGTGGCTGCTGCGGTAAATTCAGGGCCCCCATCGGAAGCCAGTTCGTCGGGGATGCCGAAGGTGACGAAGGTCCGTCGGAGGCAGGCGATGAGTCCAGCAGCACCATCTGATGACCTCTCTACTATTGGCCAGTTGGAGTATCTGTCCACCACGACCAGGTAGTTTACTCCTTTGTAGTGGAAGTAGTCCGCGCAGACGCACTGGAAGGGGTATTCTGGTGATGTTGGTGGAGTGGGTGGAGCGCTGGGCTGGGTTGGTGCCATGCGGTTGCAGTGGTTGCAGCTAGCCCGTAGTGCTGTGATGGCTGGTGTGATGCCAGGCCAGAAAATGGAGTCTTCTGCTCTGGAGATCATGGATGAAGTACCTTGATGAGCTGAGTGGAGTGAAGCCAGTACTTCTTGCCTGAGGGCCGGCGGGATAACCGTGCGGTTCCTGTACATTACCACGCCGTCAACAGTGCGGAGGTCGTCGCGAAACTGGTGATATTCCCGCAGCTGTGCAGGGAGTGCATGGCGGGATTCAGGCATACCGGACTCTATGACATTGGCTAAACTATTCATGACTTCATCGCTGGTCGTGGCGGTGCGTACTCGATCCCATGTCACTGACGCCAGGCTCAGCGAGTTGAGTGTTGATGCGGCTGCAGAAATGACGCAGGCTTCCATGCCATTACCATCTGTCAGTGATGTCCGTATGCCGGCTAGGAAGGTGGGGGGGGGGAAAGAACGCCGTTCCCTCGCATGGTTGATGGATGGCTGCTACATCATCGGGGAGTGTCAGTGGTATGGGGTCGCCAGTGGGGTATCGTGACACCCCGTCAGCAGCTTTGTGTTTCGCGCCTGGTACGTGGATCATCCGGAAGCGGTACCTGAGGGTTTTTTCCTTCAAGTTTCTGAGGCGTGTATTAGATATGTCCTCTAGGGATCTGTCACCAAACACTTTGAGGAGAGGTTTGTGGTCCACTGCAATTATTAGGTCTTCGCATCCCAGCACGAAGTACCTCGCCTTGTCAAGGGCATCGGCGACAGCAAGTGCTTCTCCTTCTACTGGTGCATAGCGGGACTCAGCTGAGGTAGTGAATCTACTGCCGACCAATGTGACACGCCATCCAGTATGGCAGCAGAAGGGTTCGACTCGTGTACAGGTGCAGTGTTTCTGAAGTAACCAGTAGCCGATGCCTGTTTTCGACCAGTCTGTGGCGAGGCATGTGGGCTTGGTTTTGTCAAAAATTTTAACACCCTCCTCTATTTCTGTGATGATGACATCCTTTGATTCTTCGAAGATGGTTTCCAATTCGTCATCCCACTTGAAAGGTGTTCCTGGCTTCAGAAGTAGGCGGAACGGCTGCATCCTCTTGGCCATGCTGAAGGCATACGACACCTGGTTGATGAGCCCGAACCATGATCGAACGTCGGTGATGTTCTTTGGAGATGGAAACTCTAGGATTGCTTTGAGGTATTTTTTACAGGGTCGGACACTGTCAGATGTGATCTCGAAGCCTGCAAATTCAACCTTGTCCTGACAGAACACAAACTTGTCGGGGTTCAGTGTGATTCCGTGTCTGCCGCAGGTGTCAAGCCACTGGGTGGCCTGGAAGAAGCTCTCCTCCACTGTGTCTGACCAGAGCAAGACGTCGTCAATGCACTTTGTATTGTTAGGGATGCTCGATACAATTTCGTCGTACCTTCTTGTGTAACCGTCACCAGATGCAATGTAACCCTGGGGAGCGGTTTTGTAACGGTAGCGACCCCAGGGCGTTATGAAGGTGGTCAAGTGGCGGTCTTCTTCACAGATTGGTACGCTGTGATATCCATTCCATGCATCAAACACTGTTTTCTTTTTGCCTTGCGGTACTGATCTGGCCTGGTGGAATGGCGATTGAGTGTGGTGTGTTTCGCGGGTGGCGTGAGCGTTGAGGGGTTGAAAGTCAACGGTACGCCTTGGTTTTCCGTTCTTTTTGGCGCACACCACCATTCTGTGACACCAGGTTACGGGCTCACCAACGGGTACTGGTTCAAGGACACCCAGTCTGACATCTTGGTCGAGGCCAGCCTTCACGTCCTCCTGCCAGTGGATTGGTACTGGGACGGGGGTGTGATGTGCGACTGGTTTGGCATTGGGGTCCACCATCAATTTCATTGGGGGGCCGTCCATCATGGGCAGCGCTTGGTGGTCACAAGTGTTGAAGGTGCTTGATTTGTAATAGTCCAGCAGGTATTCCTTGAGCTTTTGCTGGTTCGCCGCAACAGCGGGTAGCGGTAGCTCGATTGGAGGTGATGGAGGATGTTGGCGTCTTGGACAGTCGCAGTTAGTTACAAGTCCGCTGTCACTGTGTGGCGTGCTGGCACTGTTGTTACAGTATTGTGCTGGATCCAGTTGGACTTCCCCCACTGTAGGAAATCTTCCCGAGATAATGCCGAGTGAAACGCATGCCTCTCTGCTGATGAAGAACTTGTCAGAAGAATCCGTCACATATGTTACCTGTCTCGTTTCTACTTGTTGGCCCTGTTCATCCTTGCCAGTGAGGCGAAGTATGGCTGCGCCAAGGATTTTGATGCCCTTGTTGTTGGCGGCGTGCATCTTCATGGTCACAGGGATGAGGTCAGACTGGAGAAGCCCGAGGCGGTGGATAACCTTGATACCGGTGAGGCAGCTCTGACAGCCTGTGTCTGCCATGGCAGGCAGTACCACGGTTTTTGGGTGGGCATTGAGGGTTGCCCCAAGCGCCTCGTAGTCTTCGGGGAGAGTCCTGACTGTCAGGTTGATGTGTGGCTGTGGTTGTGAGTTCTCCTTGATCCATATGTCCGATAGTTCATTGTAAATGTGATGGTCGAGGGCGATTGCTCTTTTCTTATGTGGCTCGGAAGTGTTGCTTGAGGCGCAGAGAAGATCAAATACCGCACCTTCGCACTCATCAGCTTTATTAGGAGTGGCTGAAAGGCTCTTGTCCTTGTCTTTGCTCCTGCATACGGATTCCCAATGGCTGTCGCGCTTGCAAATTTTGCATTTGTGGTTGTACGCAGGGCAATCCGTCTTGCGTATGTGGACTGGGGCTCTTCTGCCGTGTCCTTTTTTACCACAATATGAACAGGGGGCATTTTTGTCTTGTGGGGGTATTTGCTTACTTCTCCTGTATGTGCTGCCTGAGGCCTCCACGGCATGGGAGTCCAGCAGTCGTGATGCTGAGCGCTTGCCTGCTTCCTTCGCCTCGACAAACTGAAAGACGTCTTCCAGGGTCATCTCCTGGTTACTGTTGCCGAGGAGTTCCAGTTGTATTTCCGGGTCAGCAATTCCGCGGGTAAGGACGTCGCGAAGGATGGGGTCAGTGTAATTTACGTTGTTGTTGCAGCTTGGGCATTCAACAAGAAATTTGCAGACTCCGGCCTGACCACGAAGACGGGCTCCAAAACTGCGCACAGTTTCGTCGCGGTCTTGTCGCATATTGTGTAGGGTAACCCTGGCTACCATGGTGTTCTCCTCACGGACAGCTAGTTTCTTGATTGCAGCAAGGACTTCATCTTCGGTTTTGTTTGTTAGGCTTCCACCTGCGGATCTTGTCAAATCTTTGCGGAGTGAATCGTCGCAGCATTCAAGTAGTTGTACCACTTTGTCCCTACCAGTGATTTTTGTAGCTTCCGCATAATCTGTCCAACGCGACGTAAAATATGCCCAGTCTTCACTGGTACCTGCAGCCGAAATGGTTGGCCGTCTTACTTTCTCAACCTTTGCAGAGACTGTCGGGCTTGGGACATGGGTCGTGCAGTGGGCTGTTATAAGTGCGGCTACAATGGCTGGGTCCAGGTCTGCTGTGACATAGGTACAACCTGTGATAGGACATTCTACGGCAGGCATTGTGGATAGCGTTTGTTGAAGTTGCTTAATTAGGTTGGGGTGGTTGACAGTTGCTTGAATTTACCACGTATGTAGACTTATTTTATTATTTATTTAATTAATCAGTCATTTGTACCTAAGACCGTTGTCATAAATGAGAACCAACTCTTTGTGATCATTTATTTATTTATATAAAGTCAAACAATGACAACGGTCTTCTGAAAAAGGAATAAGCATAATAAGTAATCACTTGAATAAAACATAAACATAAACATAATCATTGTCCTCTAGTTCAAGCATATAGAATGAAGTCAGTGTTGTTTGGCCTCAGCTCTAGTCCATTTCTGTTGGCAGCTACTATGCAGTACCATTTTAAGAAATATTCTGAAGTCTATCCTAACACTATTGAACACATAAGGAAAAAATTTTATGTTGATGATTTGCTATGTTCCGTGGATAATACAGAAATGGCTAAACAGATATTCATGGAGGCTAGAGCTATAATGAGGAGGCTGGCATGGAGCTCAGAAATGGCAGACCAATCATTCGCAATTACAAGAGTTTATGAGTCATTCCTCTGTAGTACCTGACGCAGCAGAAAGTATTGAGGATTCTGGTATTAAGGAGTTGTGGGCAATAGACGCAAAGGTGCTAGGCATCGTTTGGCAGCAAGATGATGATTTGTTTACCTTCAATGGGAAATCTTTAGTAGAGCTGGCTGAGAATGAGACAAGGTGGACAAAACGTACAGCTCTTAGTTTGGCTTCGAAGGTCTTTGATCCTCTTGGATTCCTGGCTCCATTTGTGATAAAGTCAAAAATTTGGTTTCAGAGCCTCTGGGAAATTGGACTTGGTTGGGACCAAGAGTTACCTGATCATATGGTGGTAAGGTGGAAATATTGGTTCAAAGAATTGGCACATCTTGGAGACATTGAAATCCCAAGATGGTACTTTGGAGAGTTGAACAATAGTCCAGACAATTTGGAGCTGCACATCTTTTGTGATGCAAGTGAGGAAGCCTATGCAACTTGTATTTATATAAGAGGCGCATTGCAAGAGGAAGTAAGTTGCAGGTTGATTGCTGCAAAGAGTAGAGTAGCACCTTTGAAAAGGCTTTCTGTTCCAAGGTTGGAATTGATGGGTGCCGTTATTGCTAGTCGGCTTGCAATTACAGTGCGAAAGTCTTTGGCCCTCTATGAAATTCCAAGCTATTATTGGACAGACTCCACTATAGTTTGGCACTGGTTAAGAAGTCAGGCAAGGAAATGGAAACCATTTGTTGCCAATAGGGTGGAGGAAATTCAAGCGCACACAGATCCCAAGCAATGGAAGCATTGTCCAGGCATCCAAAACCCCGCTGATTTACCAACACGAGGAATTTCGGTGAAAGATCTTTCACAATCAAGTTTGTGGTGGAATGGGCCAGAGTGGCTAAAACTTGGAAGTGAAAACTGGCCTTCTAATCAGCCTATTGTAGGAGAATGCCAGGCTGAAGAAGCATGGGTGAGTGAGGTGAGAAAATGCGCTGTGAACAGTTGTCAAGTTATGCAGCTGGACCCCATATTGAGGCTTGAGGACATTAGCAGTCTGAAAAGATTGTTAAGAGTGACAGCATGGGTATATAGATTTACCAACAACATTAAGGGAGAAACAAGAAGGGAAGGAATTCTGAACAGTAATGAGATTCAGCAAGCCAGGAAATACTGGGTGGTATATATGCAGAAGAAAAAATTTGGTGAAGAGAGAGAATTGCTCACCAGCCATCCATTACAGGTTCTACCAACACATTCTGCGCTCAAGGGTTTGGATGTGTTTTTGGATCAGGATTTATTGAGAGTAGGAGGTAGACTACAGTTTTCTGGGCTTCCAGAGGAGAAAAGACATCCAATTTTGCTTCCTTCTGGGGGCACTTTGTGGACCTTTTGATCCTGGATACTCATCATAAGCTGTTACATGCTGGAGTTAGAGAAGTGATAATAGAGATTAGACAACAATTTTGGATTCTCAAAATTAGACAAGTAGTGAAAAAGGTCTTGCATAAATGTGTGGTTTGCAAGCGTTGGAGTGCAAAGCCTTATTATGAAAAGGTGGCTCCACTTCCAAGAGAACGGTGTGTCTATACTGCCCCATTTGATGTAGTGGGAGTAGACTTTGCAGGGCCAGTCTATGTGTATGAGCGAGGGGAGTCTAACAAAGGTTATATATGTCTTTTCACCTGTGCTACCACCAGAGCAATCCATTTGGAGTTGGTAAGCAACTTAAGTAGTGATGTATTTCTTTTGGCCTTTAAAAGGTTTGTGAACAGAAGGGGTTTCCCAAATAAAATCATATCGGATAATGCAAAAACCTTCAAAAAGGCTGCAACGGAACTCCAAGAAATTTGGTCCTTGCTAAAAGAGGAAGGATTCCAATCCTACTTTTCACACCAAGGGGTACAGTGGGAGTTTATTGTTGAGAGAGCACCATGGTGGGGAGGATTTTGGGAAAGGCTAGTGAGAAGTGTAAAGTGTCCATTAAAGAAACTTTTAGCTAATGCTCATTTGAGCAAAGAAGAATTCTCTACTGTTTTATGTGAAGTAGAAGCAATGGTGAACAGTAGGCCTATCACTTTTGTTTACAACAGTAGGCAGGATGCAGAGCCATTGACACCAAATCATTTTCTTTGTGGTAAACGATTAACATCAAACCCCAGTGTGCCAGAAGACTTGCAGCCCATCCAGAGCACTCAAGGAGAGTTAACCAGACGGTTCAGGTACCTTGAAGAGCTACAAGATCAGTTATGGAAGAGGTGGCAGATGGAATACTTGCCAGAACTCAATTATTACCCATCAGGCAAGGTAAAGGGCTCCAATGCAAATTGTATCAAGGTGGGAGAAGTGGTAATGATTGGGGATGAAAGACCAAGGCAATGCTGGAAGCTTGGCATAATTGAAGTGTTGTTTGTTGGCAAAGACAATTTAGTTAGGTCTGCACTGGTAAAGACTTCAGGAGGAAAGTTAAAGAGACCTATACAAAAACTCTATGCTTTAGAAATCAGCAAAAACACAGATAGTCAAGATGAAACATTTGAGTTACAGCCTCATGAAGAAGGCTTGGCTAACCTTGCAGAAGGTAATGACAACAATGCCTCTTCGGTGGGGAGTGTTAGAAAATCTAGAAGAGGAAGAACCATTGTTGTCCCAAGGCGATACGATGACTAAGCTGATTGATGCAGCATTGCTTGTATATATATTAAGTTAAGGTGTGTATATATATCCATCTCATAATTGTAAGGTTAGTGAAAAATTAAATTAATTTAGAACTAGCATTTTTTAGCTCTTGTGGCATCGTTGTTTGGTGACATTGTTGGCATCATTTTGGGACGCTGCGCGTCCTTTCTACTCGTTTGTGGAAGGTCGTACGTAAAGGTGTGGTTTGATAGAGAGCTCTCTTGCAATTCAGTTTGGTTGTTTAGATACATGATTGTTGCATCGTGCAATAGTCCAAGTTGCGTTGTTGTTGCAAGGTTCAGAAAGAAGACCACAAATAGTACCCTTTTGTTTACCTTTTAAGTTCATGTAATTTAAGGTCTAAGGTAGGCCCGCATCGAGTCAGCAACCCTGAGGTTACCCTGAGGTAGGACCTAATAGGATCTCAAATCCGTAAGTTTTAATTTAGCTTAACTTGGGCTTTAGGTAGAACTTGCCCTTTAGAATTTGGCCGTTCACGGCTCAGCTGGGATTTCGAACCCGACAAATAAATAAAATAACAGTTGCCTCGGGGAGGGAATTCAAATTTGACGTGTATCTTATTTCCGATTAATCAAGCACTCAGACCCATAAAACCAGCTGCTGAGAGTCTCTGAAATGCAATCTGAAGACACACGCACGAAAAAGATTATGGATGGGCCTCATAGGCGGACCTAGGGGGTGGCGGTAGGGGCGGTCCGCCCCGGGCGGCACGTTTTTGGGAGCGGCATTTTTTTGGTGAATTCAAGCCAAGGTCGCGAAGCCAAGTGCGCGGTTGTCAAATATCGTTCAGTATGTATTTTTTTCTCGTTTTCTTTTTCCAGACAAATATTATTTCATTATTATTATAGACAAAAGAAAAGAAACTGTACGAAACCTTGTGAAAAATACATATAATTTTCATCATAATTCTAAAAATAAATTTTAGTGTATTTTGAGATTCAAAAGTTTGAGGTTGTGCTATTTTTTGCTAAGAAAGCAAGTTGATTTTTTACTAGTGGTTGCCACGCTTTTGAGGAGTGTTATTGTTTTTGAGTAGTGTTTGTGCTTTTATCTGAAGGATTTCTGTATAGAGGTAAGCAATCTTATCTGTTGTGTTCTATATAAAAAGGTAAGAATCTAGTTAATTTAGTTAATCAAAATCAGCTGTCAGCTCGTCACTGTGACTTAACATATGTTTTTTATTCGTGAACTTGTGTATTAAATGTGTTTAAATATAGCTATATAATCTATTGGAGTGTTAGTTT
Source organism: Bathynomus jamesi (assembly GCA_023014485.1). NCBI lineage: Eukaryota > Metazoa > Arthropoda > Malacostraca > Isopoda > Cirolanidae > Bathynomus > Bathynomus jamesi. Next base: position 265,205 of record JAJOZX010004784.1, on the reverse strand, counting down.
AAATCTGTAGGATAAAAATTATTAATTAACCCTCAATACGAATAGTGTGTCAAGACTACTAAAGGAAAAGTTTTTCAGATATACACTTGAAGACAAATTGAAAATAAAATTTAAACATAACTCAGTCAGCAATTAAGAATAATAAACCATACAATCGAAAGTTTAACTATGACTTATATGAAAGATACAGGTGGCTTTGTGGATGCCCAGAAAAAAATTAACTATTTTGTTTCCCATGTTTACTATTCGGAGGTGATATATTATATATATATACTTTATTACACATTTTTGGCCTCCTTCCACAGATGAAGCGAACGAAGGAGAGCGGTGCTGCATTCCGAAAAATAAGGAAAATGAGAGAAGAGGAAGCAAAGAGAAATGAAGGTGCCTTGCTGAAATACATCACGCGAAGAGAGGAAAATGAAACTACTGCAGAAGTTCCCGGTGATGTTCTTGCTGAAACTGAAGGTGCAGTTTTTGATGCTGATGATGCTGAAGTTGAAGATGTTGAAGGTCAGCCACAAGCTGTTGAAGAGCGTGACGGGAAAACTGCTTTGAAAGATATTGGGCTGTGGCCTGCCAAGATTGATCACAGCATTCGGGCCATGCTTTTACGACAAGGATCGAAAGTTGTGCAGCATATAGATTGTGAATTCAAGGAAGTCGTACGGCCAGGCACGAAAACGAAAGGGGAAACTAGAAAGCTGTTAAGAAACTGGTTTTTTCGAACTCTACAGAACGGGGAGAAAAGCTTGAGAACGTGGATGATGTATTCCCCTTTCAAGGAAGCTGTGTTCTGCTTTTGTTGCAGACTATTTCCAGCTGGAAATTCAAGTTTTGATTCAGTTGAAGGTTTCAAAAATTGGTGGAAGTTGAATCCTAAGATACATGAACATGAATCCAGTTCTGCGCATGCCCAGGCGTTCATTCAGTGGAAAGAGTTGGAGATCCGCCTTGCTCAAGGCAAACTAGTCGACAGAGAAAAACAAGACGTTGTTGAGAAGGAAGCAAAAAAGTGGCGGCAAATCCTAACCAGATTCCTGGACATCATTCGGTTTCTCGCTAAACAAAACCTGGCTTTACGAGGCCATCGAGAAGATGTTCATGATGATGCTGCTGAAAATAAAGGGAATTTTTTGGAGCTAGTTCATTTGGGAGATCAAGTCAGGAAGAAAGTCATCGAGCAAGTGAAACAGAGTAAATACTTTTGCATTATCTTCGACAGTACTCCCGACATTTCTCACAAGGACCAAATGAGCCAGGTCTTACGTTATGTCAAAATGGATGGAAAGAAAGTCAAAGTAGAAGAATCATTTCTTCGTTTTATTGAAACGAAAGGCAAAAATGCTGAGCAAATTGCAGCATTTATTTTGGAGCAGTTAGGAAAGGATGACATTCAGATTCAAGACTGTCGTGGACAAACATTTGATAATGCGGCCGTAATGGCAGGTCATCGATCTGGTGTTCAGACGCGCATCAGAGAAGTCAACCGAAAGGTTGTATTTATACCATGCACCAATCACTCACTGAATTTGGCAGGTGTGCATGCAGCTTCAGTGGCTGTCGATTCTGTTACATTTTTTGGAACATTGGACCGTTTATTTTCATTCTTTTCAGCCTCGACTCATCGATGGGATATCTTGATTGCGACAACTGGTCAAACTATCAAACGGGTTGTGGAAACGAGATGGAGTAGTCGAGCAGATGCTGTGAATATTGTACAGAAAAAATTCTCGGAAGTCGTCGTTGCTCTGGAACGGCTAACGGAAGATGGAGAAAACGCAGCTACCAGGTCAGATGCAGGGTTGATTCTTCAAGCGATGCTATCATTTCCTTTTTTGTCTTTCCTTGGGCTTTGGAAAGCTGTCCTCCCCGAAATTAATGATGCTCAAAAGTACCTCCAAACGAAAGGACTGGATTTACAACAATGTGCGGTTAAACTCTTGGCTTTGAGAGCTGCTCTTCTTCAGAATCGGGACAAGACTGTGGACGATGCAATGACCTATTCCAAAGGAAATTGTTCTGAACTGGGGATAAGCATGGAGCGTCGAATTCGCAAGAAGAAACGAATGGATGGTGAAGGATCTGGCGATGCAGCACTAGGGTACGAAGCTGAGCTAAGAAGAGAAATGTTGTCTGTGCTAGACAGGCTGATTGAAGAAATATCTTCTAGATTTGAACAAGTTCATGGTCTTTCAGAGAAATACGACTTCCTTACACCTTCAAACCTGTTAGATAAAGAATATGATTGCCAGTTAGATGATGTTGATGAGGATATAGAGAAAGACGAGTTCCTCGTCGAGAGGAAAAGCTTGCAACATTTTGTGGCGGCTGCTGGAACTAAAGAGATGGGAGGTCCTTTGCAACTTCTGCAGTTCATTCAAAACTATAATCTCGGTGACTCATTACCAAATATAGTCGTACTGCTACGTGTGTTTCTGACTCGTGCCATTAGTGTTGCGAGCTGCGAACGGTCGTTCTCTAAACTAAAGTTAATCAAGAACTACCTTAGGGCAGCAATGAATCAAACAAGGCTAACTGATCTAGCAATACTTTCCATTGAGCGTGACCTTGCCGAAGAAATAGATTTTGATGGTGTGATTAAAGATTTTGCGGAGAGGAAGGCCAGAAAAATTAACTTTTAAAATTATCGCGTTTGTTGTTGTTGCTGTTTTTTTCTGCAATCAAAACAAAATAAATGGATGTAATTGTAATCTTTCTTTATATTTTCTTTCTTTCTTTCTTCTTTTCTTTCTTTCGTTGGCGGCAGGGGCTCCGCTCCGGACCCCGCTGGTGGAGCTACCACTCACCCCAGACTCACTACCTTAGAGACGCTCGCTACAATCGCGTCGCTCGCTTCGCTCATGGCGTCTCGATTTGAAATTTTTGGAAGTCTTGGAATTGTATGTTGTTTAGAGGGCGGCAAATTCTACGACCGCCCCGGGCGGCACAAACGCTAGGTACGCCCCTGATGGGCCTACTTATCGAGTAGGATAAATCAAAGCATCGTTCCTTCGAGTGGTGATGAACCACGTACGGAAGCCTCGTTAGTGCATCGAACCCCCTAATATTTGGTAATAATACTGCCAGTTGCTGGTACCCTGAATGCTGAATGGGTGTATGTGCGGTGCTTTCTATCTGCAGCTTAATCTACAGGCAACGTGTTCTCAAAAAAGTGGTCACCTTTTTCATCGGGCAAACGAAAAAATAATTCCAAGGCTAACTATCGTAAGTGAAACAGAAGTCATTTTACAAACTGAAATGGAACAACTGTTAAAAAATAAAGCTGACAGTGTTTTTCAGCAAGACGGCGCTCCATCTCTTCGTTTCCAGCACACCATTGCATATTTGCAAGAACAATGTCCCGATTTCGTCGGGTCGGGCCAGAAGATTGGCCATCAAATAGTCCGGATTCAAATTAAGGATGGAAAAATAACCGAAAAGTGTAAAACCAGTTTTCACCGTCGCTATATTCTTAAAGCCAGTTTTTACCGGTTTTCACCGATGGGATTCTGTATGCATTTTAGGGAGGTAAATGATCAAAATATTAAACAGAAATAAGGTTTTAATTTATTCAATCAAGTATGTGTAACATTTGAATTAAAAAGTTTATTATCGAACTTGATTTTTGAAATAACACTTGAGAAAACAAAGAGCATTAAGTGTCTGATCTGACATTCTTGATCGAATCTTTGTGACGAATAAACCAGCAGCTGAAAACACTCTCTCGGACTCTACGCTGGTGGCTTTTATTGTAAGCAATGCCTCGTACATTCGATCCAAATTTTCGCTTCTATTCAAAGTAGCTTCAGAATATTTGAATTCATTGTTTACGTCAAAGGTCTCAAAAGAATCTTTCTTGGGTTTCATTTTCAGTTTGTTCATCTCACACATGTACTCGTTCATAAGTTGATCATCATCATCATTTACTTCACGACATGAGCTGCATTGTGAATCTTCGAGTTTCGAAGCAATTGATTGGACTTGGTCGTCTGTTTCTGAAATCTGGCAAGCTTCTGGAAAAAGCCTCTTAAATGTATGATCCGCCAGACCCCATACTTCTTAAGTGCTTGTCTTGAAGGAAAGAGGAACGGTGCTGATGATTCTTTTTTCAAGACCTCGGGATTGTGGAGAAAACTCAGCAAGGCGACAGCTTTTTTTTGTTTTCTCGATGAGTAGCGATCAATGAGACACTGACGTAGCTCAAAAGCTAAAGGATTGTTTTTGCTTTCAAATTTATCCAAAATGAACTTCATGGAAGATTCAGCTTTGAGCAAATTTGCATCTTCGGAACAGAGTCCCTTCAAAACAATTTCCAGTGGACGAAGCGTGTCAAAGAGGCTCTTTAGAGCATTCCATTCTTCATCTGAAATCGTCTCTGTTGAGCGTATCACTCTGAGGGCCTTTGGAATGCAATGTCTGAGTTTCAAAAATCTTTCTATCATGGCCAAAAGACTGTTCCACCTTGTTCTATAGTCAAGGATACGTTTAATTTCCTTTCCATTAAATTCATCTTTGACAAAATCCTGCAATCTCTCATTTTTCAAAGGAGGCTTTCGAAATATGCGGCAGATTTTTCTCACCTTATTTATTACTTTTAAGTAATCTTCTCGAAGTTTTGGAAGAACAATTACGTCATCTATGTCGGACTCAAAAATTGTATCAGTGCATAAAATTTCACAATCATCTTCGCTTAACTCATGTGCAGTGTTCATCTTCTTCGATGGCTTCATCTTCAGGGGTAGGGTCACTTTCCCCTTCAACTGAATTTTCAGCAGTTTTTGAATACAAAATATCCGAAACCGCGAGATGTATAGCATGTACAATGCATTGCTGGTGATCAGGTACTATTTCTCTTCCAAATTTGACCATTACTGAGGCACCGTCGGTGGTGCAACCCACGATATGCTTATCTAGGTCCAAGCCAAAGTCTTCCAATCTTTTCCTAACGATTGCAATAGTTTTGGTGCTATCGAGAGAACCATTTATTTTCATGAGACCAAGAGACCAATGTTGATTTTCATCATGAACATTAATATTAATATATCTTTGGTTTTGCAAAGATGTATACTCATCCATAGTTAATGAATAGCGGATTCCTTGTCTCACCTGAGTCTTGAAGTAGTTGACCAATTCATGTTTCTTTTTCTCATAAAAACTAAGCACCATTTTTCTGACACCATTATGGGAAGTTGGATGAGGCTTGTCGTATTTTATCTTTCTTAGGCTTTCTTGAATGAATTCACGTTTAACAGTTGAATGGAAACTCAGTCCATCTACACATGCAAGTTTCGAAATTTCCTCTTCAATGGACTTTTTTTTGCACAAACTCTTCCACTGTTCTTTGTTTCTTCAATGGCTGATTAATCTGGTCGATGTTTATGCCATGAATATTTTTCATGTGGGATGATAAACTTGAAGTAGAACATCCACAACACTTTAAAACTTTGTGACATGTCATACACTCTGCTTCTTCTTTATTCTTACGAGTGAAATGATACCAAGCATTTGATTTCTTTGACATGATGGAGTATTAAATCTTAGAATCTTAACTGAGCAATGCGCAATCATCCACATAGTCATCCAAATAATTTTCATCAAAAGTACCAAAATGACCAAGCAAAAAGTACCAAATATTCCAAAAACGTACCAAATTAATAAAGTTAATTTAATAAAGTTAAATATTTATCCACTGTTCTCTAAACATGACTATCATAATACCTTGCCAACAGGACAAGTTGCTTAATGGTTGCTATATCAGTTGTTTCATCAATAATTAGTGAAAATTTAATGTTCTTTAACTGAGAAACAAGATTGTTAAAGTAAGTATCACCAATAATACTGCGAAAAATACCTGTTCCTTTGGTTCTTGCACATTTAATGTCTTTAGCAATTTTAGAGTCTGGACATGCATTCGAAATAAGGCCAGGCAAGTGATCCAGTATTGCAATAGGTAAATTATGTTCTGCAACGAAGGTACATAGTTTTAACTCTGATGCAGCTACTTGAGTTTTCGCTTTTCACTCATTATCTAGAGGGGTTTCATTTATTAGTAAAGAAAAAGCACAATTTTGAAGACTAGAACACTAACGTACCACAATGCTGCCACTGCTAACAGAAGTTCAGAACTGACAAATGAGACCGTGAGACGACGTGACTGTGAGCACGGTGAGCGTCAGATTTTCGAACGATGCCAAACGTCACTAAAGTAGTGACTAAAAAGCGCTAAAAAGGCTGTTTGGAGAAATTGTAGGCTATAGTGAACTGTCTAACATTCGATCGCTTCTGTATAAAGTCAGAGTAGTATATCGCTTAATAAAATGTTCAAATAGTACCAAATTTCATGAAAGTCGTACCAAACGTACCAGAGGGGTAAAACGTATCAAATTTGGTACGTTAGTACCAATTTTGGCGGCCCTGGACATCAAGGGCTACACCCCTAGTTTTCCCAAATGCAACAGCCCACCCAATAACAACGAAAAGGAACCGTCAAAGTCGACCAGAAAACGACCATTGTTTAAGAAAACGAGCACCAAGATTATTAAACCTGTAAATTTATTACACACAAATATACATGGCCTGCACACTGACCATGCAGCCTGGAAATTACGATACCTGCAAAATTTAACTCTGGAAACCAGCACAGATATCATATGCCTAATGGAAACACACTTACAGAAATGCGAAAAAGGCAGCGAAGACTGCATTGAAGACACTGAAATAGCAATACAGGCCTACACTATATATTGTTATTTTATTTATTTGTCGGGTTCGAAATCCCAGCTGAGCCGTGAACGGCCAAATTCTAAAGGGCAAGTTCTACCTAAAGCCCAAGTTAAGCTAAATTAAAACTTACGGATTTGAGATCCTATTAGGTCCTACCTCAGGGTAACCTCAGGGTTGCTGACTCGATGCGGGCCTACCTTAGACCTTAAATTACATGAACTTAAAAGGTAAACAAAAGGGTACTATTTGTGGTCTTCTTTATGAACCTTGCAACAACAACGCAACCTGGACTATTGCACGATGCAACAATCATGTATCTAAACAACCAAACTGAATTGCAAGAGAGCTCTCTATCAAACCACACCTTTACGTACGACCTTCCACAAACGAGTAGAAAGACGCGCAGCGTCTCAAAATGATGCCAACAGTGTGACCAAACAATGATGCCACAAGAGCTCAAAAATGCTAGCTCTAAATTAATTTAATTTTTCACTAACCTTACAAATATGAGATGGATATATATACACACCTTAACTTAATATATATACAAGCAATGCTGCATCAATCAGCTTAGTCATCGTATCGCCTTGGGACAACAATGGTTCTTCCTCTTCTAGATTTTCTAACACTCCCCACCGAAGAGGCATTGTTGTCATTACCTTCTGCAAGGTTAGCCAAGCCTTCTTCATGAGGCTGTAACTCAAATGTTTCATCTTGACTATCTGTGTTTTTGCTGATTTCTAAAGCATAGAGTTTTTGTATAGGTCTCTTTAACTTTCCTCCTGAAGTCTTTACCAGTGCAGACCTAACTAAATTGTCTTTGCCAACAAACAACTCTTCAATTATGCCAAGCTTCCAGCATTGCCTTGGTCTTTCATCCCCAATCATTACCACTTCTCCCACCTTGATACAATTTGCATTGGAGCCCTTTACCTTGCCTGATGGGTAATAATTGAGTTCTGGCAAGTATTCCATCTGCCACCTCTTCCATAACTGATCTTGTAGCTCTTCAAGGTACCTGAACCGTCTGGTTAACTCTCCTTGAGTGCTCTGGATGGGCTGCAAGTCTTCTGGCACACTGGGGTTTGATGTTAATCGTTTACCACAAAGAAAATGATTTGGTGTCAATGGCTCTGCATCCTGCCTACTGTTGTAAACAAAAGTGATAGGCCTACTGTTCACCATTGCTTCTACTTCACATAAAACAGTAGAGAATTCTTCTTTGCTCAAATGAGCATTAGCTAAAAGTTTCTTTAATGGACACTTTACACTTCTCACTAGCCTTTCCCAAAATCCTCCCCACCATGGTGCTCTCTCAACAATAAACTCCCACTGTACCCCTTGGTGTGAAAAGTAGGATTGGAATCCTTCCTCTTTTAGCAAGGACCAAATTTCTTGGAGTTCCTTTGCAGCCTTTTGAAGGTTTTTGCATTATCCGATATGATTTTATTTGGGAAACCCCTTCTGTTCACAAACCGTTTAACGGCCAAAAGAAATACATCACTACTTAAGTTGCTTACCAACTCCAAATGGATTGCTCTGGTGGTAGCACAGGTGAAAAGACATATATAACCTTTGTTAGACTCCCCTCGCTCATACACATAGACTGGCCCTGCAAAGTCTACTCCCACTACATCAAATGGGGCAGTATAGACACACCGTTCTCTTGGAAGTGGAGCCACCTTTTCATAATAAGGCTTTGCACTCCAACGCTTGCAAACCACACATTTATGCAAGACCTTTTTCACTACTTGTCTAATTTTGAGAATCCAAAATTGTTGTCTAATCTCTATTATCACTTCTCTAACTCCAGCATGTAACAGCTTATGATGAGTATCCAGGATCAAAAGGTCCACAAAGTGCCCCCCAGAAGGTAGCAAAATTGGATGTCTTTTCTCCTCTGGAAGCCCAGAAAACTGTAGTCTACCTCCTACTCTCAATAAATCCTGATCCAAAAACACATCCAAACCCTTGAGCGCAGAATGTGTTGGTAGAACCTGTAATGGATGGCTGGTGAGCAATTCTCTCTCTTCACCAAATTTTTTCTTCTGCATATATACCACCCAGTATTTCCTGGCTTGCTGAATCTCATTACTGTTCAGAATTCCTTCCCTTCTTGTTTCTCCCTTAATGTTGTTGGTAAATCTATATATCCATGCTGTCACTCTTAACAATCTTTTCAGACTGCTAATGTCCTCAAGCCTCAATATGGGGTCCTGCTGCATAACTTGACAACTGTTCACAGCGCATTTTCTCACCTCACTCACCCATGCTTCTTCAGCCTGGCATTCTCCTACATAGGCTGATTAGAAGGCCAGTTTTCACTTCCAAGTTTTAGCCACTCTGGCCCATTCCACCACAAATTTGATTGTGAAAGATCTTTCACCGAAATTCCTCGTGTTGGTAAATCAGCGGGGTTTTGGATGCCTGGACAATGCTTCCATTGCTTGGGATCTGTGTGCGCTTGAATTTCCTCCACCCTATTGGCAACAAATGGTTTCCATTTCCTTGCCTGACTTCTTAACCAGTGCCAAACTATAGTGGAGTCTGTCCAATAATAGCTTGGAATTTCATAGAGGGCCAAAGACTTTCGCACTGTATTTGCAAGCCGACTAGCAATAACGGCACCCATCAATTCCAACCTTGGAACAGAAAGCCTTTTCAAAGGTGCTACTCTACTCTTTGCAGCAACCAACCTGCAACTTACTTCTTCTTGCAATGCGCCTTTTATATAAATACAAGTTGCATAGGCTTCCTCACTTGCATCACAAAAGATGTGCAGCTCCAAATTGTCTGGACTATTGTTCAACTCTCCAAAGTACCATCTTGGGATTTCAATGTCTCCAAGATGTGCCAATTCTTTGAACCAATATTTCCACCTTACCACCATATGATCAGGTAACTCTTGGTCCCAACCAAGTCCAATTTCCCAGAGGCTCTGAAACCAAATTTTTTACTTTATCACAAATGGAGCCAGGAATCCAAGAGGATCAAAGACCTTCGAAGCCAAACTAAGAGCTGTACGTTTTGTCCACCTTGTCTCATTCTCAGCCAGCTCTACTAAAGATTTCCCATTGAAGGTAAACAAATCATCATCTTGCTGCCAAATGATGCCTAGCACCTTTGCGTCTATTGCCCACAACTCCTTAATACCAGAATCCTCAATACTTTCTGCTGCATCAGGTACTGCAGAGGAATGACTCATAAACTCTTGTAATTGCGAATGATTGGTCTGCCATTTTCTGAGCTCCATGCCAGCCTCCCTCATTATAGCTCTAGCCTCCATGAATATCTGTTTAGCCATTTCTGTATTATCCACGGAACATAGCAAATCATCAACATAAAAATTTTTCCTTATGTGTTCAATAGTGTTAGGATAGACTTCAGAATATTTCTTAAAATGGTACTGCATAGTAGCTGCCAACAGAAATGGACTAGAGCTGAGGCCAAACAACACTGACTTCATTCTATATGCTTGAACCTTAGGTTCATTTTCCAACAAGTCTTTCGTATCCACCCACAGATACCTTACTGCATCTCTGTCCTCTGGTTTTAACTTTATCCGCAAAAAAGCTTGCTTCACATCTGCAGTCAATGCTACTCTACCAAACCTGAATCTCAGTAACAAGGAAAATAAATCTGCATTTAAATTTGGCCCAGCATCCAAACAGTCATTCAAGGACACACCACCTTTGTCCTTGGCTGAGCCATCAAAAACTACCCTCAGTTTGGTGGTAGTTTTGTCTCGCCGTACCACTGCATGGTGTGGCAGATAATGTGCCTCCTGGCTCACCAGCTCACCTTGCACCCTTTCAGCATAGCCCTCCCTTACATAACTTAGGATGGCCTCATCGTATTCAATTAACAACTCCTCATTTTTTCTTAGCCTGTACAATGAAGTCTCCAACCTCCGATTAGCTAGCTGAAGGTTTGAACCGGGTTTGCAAGAATCCTTCCATGGTAGGCCAACTTCATAGCACCCATCTCTAAACCCAATCCCTTTTTCAAAGTGCTCTAAAACATCATTGTTCACTGTACTTGCCTGGTTGTCCTTTATACCAATAGATTCAAGTTCCCAAAATGCTTTCAAATGCCTTTCCAGACCATGGCTGTTCTCCTCAATCTTAACAAAGAGAGCCTTAACTTCCATTTCATTGCAATAACTACCATGTAGCATCCAGCCTAGCTTACTTTCAATAGCTACTGGGCCTTGAGATGTACGGACAATATTACCAGTGATGAAGTCCCAATAATAGTCAGCTCCAATCAAAAGACTAATATCTTCTATTCCCTCAAACTTATTATTGCCCAAATTAATTCCTTTAACTTGCAATTCTTAAACACATGCCATATCTAAACAAGTAGTGACTGGAGCACAAAGTTCCTCAATCTCTACAGCTTGGACCTTGATAGTGGGACTTTGCGGTAACAACCCTTTAACCAGAACTTCTACCTTCTTAAATTTGGTTCGGTTTTGAACGGAACCCCCAAACCCAGAAATTCTTAAATTTTCCCTCTTAAGTTCTTTAAACTTCAATTTTCTGGAAATTCTGGTCTTAATAAAACTACACTGGCTACCACTATCAAACAACACTCTTACAGTAGCTTCTCCCTCTTCCCAATTAATAAGGCTGCAGTTGTTTGCAATAATCCCCCTTTACTTTTACTCCCTTGCATAGCAGTGGCATGTGCCACTGATGTCTCTACTTCTGGGGTAGGCCTACTAAGAGTGTTTTCACACAATAATGGCTGATGCCTACCATGACATTTTTTGCACAAAATTTTAAACTTACAAAACCTTGCTCTATGACCTTTCAAAAAACATTTAAAACATGCTGTGGACTTAGTTACCCTGTCCTTTCTCTCCTCAAAGGGTAAGGCCTCAGCCACCTCACATTTATATGACTTGTGGTTGCCTTCGCAAAATATACATTCCTTGATTCCCTTTAATTTATTCTCAGAGGAGGCATGTAGAGCTGACACTGTACCTGGACTATTCCTTTTTGTGGAAACTTTGGTGCTGTGCCTGCCTTTGTCCTCTTGTTTACCATCCCACTGTGCAAACTCAACTCCCTCTCGTCTTGCTAATTCTGTGCCTAAAAGACTTAACATCTGCTGAAGGGGGATGTACACATGTTCTGCAGAGTGTCCCCTACTTAATTCAAGCAAAATTGAGCTAGGCAATTTAGACTCCAGGGTAGGAACCAACATTATACCATACTTTTCCATTCCTACACCCAAGTTGTCCAGAGACCTAGTTCTAATTTCAAATTCATCATATAACTGCCGTAACTCCTTGACACTATTAGGATTATTAACAGGAGGTATAGTTAAAAGTGCACGGAGGTGGCTTTTAATTAAGATCTCTGGCTTACCAAACCGTTTCTTTAATATATCCCAAGCCACATTATAATTAGCCTCTGTTAATGCTAATCCTGCTATAGTCTTTGCTGCCTCCCCTTCCAAGAGGGACCGCAAATAATTAAACTTCTCCACGGCACTTAACACTTGACTAGAATGAACTGCTGATTGAAAACTGTCTGCCCATCCTTGCCATTCCTGAATACTCCCAGAAAATGTTTTGAGTACAAGCCTCGGTAATTGAACTACAGATCTGTTAACCTTAACTTCACAAGCATCATTTGTTGAGTGTTGTGTTTCATTATTAGACCTGGTCTCTAACTGTACTGAGCTGCTAAACTCTTTTGCTCGGAGGCCTACGTTAGTCATATCATCAATAATCTCTTCAAAGTAAATTATGTTATTTTCTATTTCATCCTCTTCTATAAGAGCCTCAATTTTAACATTTACCTCACTTAGAGCAACCTTTTTAGTTTCTAATATGGCAAGCTTCGCAGTCACTAAGCGTAAATCCTCTTGCTCTATGGCAGAATCTATAGTGGCAATGACCTTTGTAATTAGACCTTTGTAGGCACTTCTCCTTTTTATAAATTTGTTCAATTCAGATGCACTCATCTTCAATGTAAACAACCCTTGGGCTCAATACCAAATGAGCTGAATTGGCAGAAATACTTAACCAAACTGATCAAACGCAAATTTTACTTTCAAATAAACTGAATTGCTGAGTGGGGTACTAACCAAACACCAGTATGGAATACCAAATTTTCCACCCCAGGACCTTAATTCAATAATGACCCAAAATTAACCAAACCAGAAAAAAATAGGCCAAAAAACGACCGACGACTGGCCAAGTTTCGCAATTTGGCGACCAAACTTTACCCTGGGACCTTAATTCAATAATAACCCAAATTTAACCAAACCGGAAAAAAAGTAGGCCAAAAAACGACAGACGACTGGCTAAGTTTCGCAATTGGGCGACCAAACTTTTACCCTGGGACCTTAACTCAATAATAACCCAAAATTAACCAAACCGGAAAAAAAGTAGGCCAAAAAACGACAGACGACTGGCCAAGTTTCGCAATTGGGCGACCAAACTTTTACCCTGGGACCTTAACTCAATAATACTCAACCCGTCTAGGCCTAACTTGGGATACAATTTGCACAATCAGAACTTTGCCGAAAAATGGTCACTGACTCAGTCTTGGGGTAGAAATCCGGTTCTGAAGGACCATGTTATTTTATTTATTTGTCGGGTTCGAAATCCCAGCTGAGCCGTGAACGGCCAAATTCTAAAGGGCAAGTTCTACCTAAAGCCCAAGTTAAGCTAAATTAAAACTTACGGATTTGAGATCCTATTAGGTCCTACCTCAGGGTAACCTCAGGGTTGCTGACTCGATGCGGGCCTACCTTAGACCTTAAATTACATGAACTTAAAAGGTAAACAAAAGGGTACTATTTGTGGTCTTCTTTATGAACCTTGCAACAACAACGCAACCTGGACTATTGCACGATGCAACAATCATGTATCTAAACAACCAAACTGAATTGCAAGAGAGCTCTCTATCAAACCACACCTTTACGTACGACCTTCCACAAACGAGTAGAAAGACGCGCAGCGTCTCAAAATGATGCCAACAGTGTGACCAAACAATGATGCCACAAGAGCTCAAAAATGCTAGCTCTAAATTAATTTAATTTTTCACTAACCTTACAAATATGAGATGGATATATATACACACCTTAACTTAATATATATACAAGCAATGCTGCATCAATCAGCTTAGTCATCGTATCGCCTTGGGACAACAATGGTTCTTCCTCTTCTAGATTTTCTAACATATATAGAGCGGATATATGAAAAACATACACACGCACATGTGAAATGAAGGTAAACAAATTAAATAGCAGAGCCTAAATTCTTATTTTAGAAGTACAACAACTGAACATAATCATTTTGAACATGTAGAGACTACCAAACACTACAAAAAGTTAATTTAATTTGTTACAAATGAAAAAGAAAACGTGTTAAAATCATTTAAAACCCCATCACCAAATATTTTAATTTGTGGGGATTTTAACTTTCCATTCATAACATGGAAGAAAATTGACGAAGTTATATACGTTGAGAAGCTTCATAGTAACATTACAAAAGATGATAGAACCCAGGCAATAATGAATAATGCTATTAGATATTATCGAACATTATGCACACTCAGGAAATTTGTGAATTGACGAGAAGAGAGAATACTTTTAATTTAATTTTGAAAAATAAAAATGACTGTCCCAGTTTTGTGGCACTATGCTGCTTCAGTCAATTATAATTGTGATCCCATAAAGCTGATATGACTCTCCAATTAGGGTGGCCATTTCCAAATTTCCAAAAAGGAGGACACTGCGTATGTGGCCGTACGTTAACATATACCTTACCTTACCTTACAACCTTACAAAGGTTCCGCGCGATGATTTCTCATTTCGCGAAGGTCAAGCTTGTCGCCCCTCCTCTCGAGTTGGCCTGGTGAAGTAGTGAGTTGGATTCTTGCGCTCTCCACCTCACATAGCCAGGTACGCCCGGCTCATCGGGGATTGTTCTGAGCCAGGCGTCTAGTCTTCTTTTGAAGATTTCCACTGCAACTCCCTTCGTGTTTCTTAGGTCTTTGGGCAACTGATTAAACAGTTTTGATCCTCTCACTACAAAACTATTTTCTTTCAGGGTTAAGGATGTTCCCTGTGTCGCCTTCAATTTGGGAATACGACACACTCAGTAGGGTGTGTCGAATTTTTCAACTTTCAAATTTCAAATATGAGGGGTGCTAAAAAGTTGCAGCATGACTTAGGAATTCTAAAGATATTTTTGTTAATTTAATATAATTTAGTTTTGCTTGGTAAGAAGCTACATAAAAATAGTGACTTTTTTTACTTTTTTGTGGAATTATATAATAATTATTATATTAATAATTATATATGCTGTATATATAATGCACTGCTGTTTTTGCTTATTTCACAGGTTGAAACATATTCATCAGTGTGCTGAAGATTACTTGTCCGTCAGTGCTACCATCCTAACCAGTGGAAATTGACCTACAATGGCTTCTAAAAGGAGGACAAGACTGGGGACATTCACACATATGACTATGAGCAACCTAATTGGAACTGGTAGAGAGTTGTTGCCCTCTGAACTCCCAACTCTGCGAGACGTTCTGAAATATGGGCTACTGCTAAGAGAACAAAGTGGTGAGGATGTGAGAAACTACCCAGCAGCCAGTCTTGCAAAGGACATTTACCCTAAAGTGCTTGAAAAGTGGGAACGCGCGCACAGTTCTTTTGTAGCCCCCGTTGTAAATTCACGAGTCACAATCTTAAACAAGATCCAAGAGAGCTGGGAGCAGGCCAAAAACATATCTCTTGGGAGAGGAAAGCTACATGTCAAAGAGGCTTTCATTGCAAAACTTGACAAGCTTTTTGACATCCTCAGTTGCAAGTGTAAAATTGTTCTCTGCTCTGAATTTGGCTGCCTTGCAGATGCTGGTTGCAAAAACGAAACTCACATTAACTGTACATGCCCTAGGGAGATGAAGATCCCTGTGAAGGAACTTGCTTTCATTAAAGGTCAGAGGACGAGTCTGGTTCTATTGGACCACATCAGATTGGCTTGCCAGATCAACCTGAGCACAACAGACAAGTCAAAAAGCAGAAGCGGCAAGAAGACGAAAGAAGAAGGCTTGCTGAATATAAGCAGACAAGTAAGCAGGATGTTTCAATGCCATCAAATGAAATAATTTTCTCTGATGATGAAAATGAAGAACAAATAGCTGATGCTCAAGATGGAAAGGATGGAAGTTATGAAGTGACATTAGAAATACCAAGCACGTCTTCAACTTCCAATAAAAAGCCAGAGTACAACACATTAGAAATATCTAATGTTGCTATGCATAGCATCAGATATGGTGTTGGCCTGCGTGCCACAGCTGCCATCACCACTGCTGCCTTTATGGATGCTGGCTTGATCACTGAAGAAGACAAGAGACTTATAGTTGATCACAATAAAGTCAAGAGGGGCCAAGAAAAAGTTATGAGATCCCTGGATCAGGAATTTGATGATCTTTGTAAGAAGGGTGAAATTGACTGCATCTTCTTTGACGGCCGTCAAGATACAACTAAAGTTATGCTGAAAGCAGACAAGTCAGATCGTCAGTTCCCCAGCATCATCAAAGAAGAGCATTATTCTGTGTGCAGTGAGTCAGGTGGAAGATATCTCTACCACTTCACTCCTGAGAAAGGCTCAACGAGAAAAAAACCTGCTGAAGTTATTGCTGATAATCTTGTAGATTTCATGAAGAAGAAGAAGGGCATTGATAAAAGTCTGCAGGCCATTGGAGGTGATTCTACAAATGTTAACACTGGCTGGGAGGGTGGTTCCATGCATTGGGTAGAGGTCAAGCTTTGCCGTAAGCTGATCTGGTTGGTTTGTGCCCTCCACACTAACGAGTTACCCCTGCGACACTTGATCACAGCACTGGATGGGAAGACCTTGTCTAACAACAAGTGGACAGGTAACATTGGCAAAATGCTAGACACTGCAACCGAACTTGAAATTGATCCTTCATTCACCAAACTCTCAATTGGAGAGCCTCTTACTTCACTGAGTGACAATGTCGTAAAGGATCTCTCTACTGATCAAGCGTACGGGTATAGGATCACACAGGCCATAAGGACAGGAGAACTTCCCACAGATCTTGTCCTTCTTGAAATTGGTCCAGTGAGCCATTCAAGGTGGTTGACAACAGCAAACAGGCTTTGTCGCATATGGGTTTCAAAACATGGCCTTAAAGGCAAAACCCTCAACAACTTAAGACTGATAGTGGAATACATTGTTGGTGTGTACTACCCCTGTTGGTTCAACATCAAAGTAAAACACTCTTGGG
The DNA here is from genome assembly GCA_023014485.1 of Bathynomus jamesi. Classification (NCBI taxonomy): domain Eukaryota; kingdom Metazoa; phylum Arthropoda; class Malacostraca; order Isopoda; family Cirolanidae; genus Bathynomus; species Bathynomus jamesi. Next base: position 248,196 of record JAJOZX010004784.1, on the reverse strand, counting down.
TGGAAGGCCCACGCCACATCTTGTTTCAGCTGCGGCTAGTTAGGCTGCAAAAGAAGGCTGCAGTGGATGCTGTTTTGTCAACCATCAAGTGCTCAGCATGGTATGCATTCAGCGAAATGATAATCCAGACACTCTTGTGCTCAGATGACAGTGAGGAGAGGAGAGCTGGTGTCCAAAAGATTGTTGACATGAGGGGTGGAGATGATGACACACTTGGAGATCTTTCTGTACGTCCCAGGAAGACACCTTCCATCAACCCCAGTGCTTCTTCCGTGTTGGAGCTGACAGACTGGTCTGACGGGGTATTTGAACCTCCTTTGACATGTAAACTGACTACAGCGGAAGTAAAGAAGTTCTTTGACAAGCCTATGCAAGTTCCACAGTGGCCCTGTCAGGCTCAGTCAATAGAGAGGTGTGTGAAACAAGTCACAGAGGCAGCAGGCAGGGTGTATACACATGAGAAACGTGAGGGCTATATCAGAGGCCAAGAAGCAAGTCGGCGGCTGATGTCCAAGAACGAATCAAAGCAAGACTTGATGAAATTTGTTGTTTAAATATTTTTTTTTACTGATGTCATTACTTTCTAATGTTGTTTTATGATTACAAGGATATGTTTTATGATTACTAGGATATGTTTTATGCAGAGAAACTAAAATTTTTATAGCATTACCTGACATTTTGAGAAGCTAAAATTAATAAATGTTGTTTTCCGAGAGCAATTTATGTGCTTTTTAATCAAACGTAGATTTACCAAGCTAAGTGTTGAGCAATCACAAAAATAATAGCAGATTTGAATTCTTCACATCCAAAAACATATTTTTAAAACCCCTCAGTGAAGGAATTGGCAAAAATTAATTTTCACCTCCCAAATTGACACACCCTAACGACACAGTCTACCGCTTCTACTTTCCATCGTTGTTTGGGGAGTTATGGGATTCAGAGTAAGATTAGGGACTAGTTTCTCCATTATTTTCCAAGTGTAAATAATGGTGTATCTCTCTCTTCTCCTTTCCAGTGAATATAGGTCTAGTTCTCGTAACCTTTCCCAGTAATTTAGTTCTTTGCACCCATTGATCTTGGCTGTGAAGCTTCTTTGGATCCCCTCCAGCTGTCTAATGTCTTCTTTTTTATATGGGGATGTTAGGACCGAGCAGTATTCCAATTTGGGTATTATCATGGTTTTCAGTAGAGGAATCATTACATTCCTATCCCTTCGTTTAAAGGTTCTCAATATCTGACCCGTTATTCTCTTTGCTCTGTTTACTGCTATCTTATTTTGTGTTTCAAATTTTGCATCATCTGTCATTACAACCCCTAAATCTTTTGCTCTGGAATTTCTCTGAATTTCCTGTCCATTTGGGGTATAATATTCCATGGACTTTAGGTCCATATATATATATATATATATATATCATATAACACACACACACACACATATATATATATATATAAATATATATATATATATATATATATATATATATAAAACATTTTATATATATATAACTGAAAGAAATGAATATTCATTTTTACTCCTTGGGCAGACTGACTGTCCGACTCGTAGTCATGAAATTGAAAACAAATGTGGCTTATCAGCAGTGTTGCCAACTACATATAATAAAAATACGTTAACAGTTATTATGGCCTTCAGTACCCGCTATTTTAAGTGTACCTGAGGTAATTTATATAATTCTTTTTAGCTAGACCCCAAAAAGGAGGACAAATTAACGTCCGCTCAAGGTGGCTCCGGATGAAGGACAGAGTGCTCAAAAGGCGGACTGTCCGGCCACCCTATCTCCAGTGCTACCCCAGGCTAATAACATCCAAATAAAAACATGATTTTGTATAATATAACAACCTTAATACTAATAAGATTCAATGTTGCACAAGCTTGCCAATCTTTTAACTTTACTTTGGGAATTATTTCCTTATGACTTGATTACATTCCCACATTTAAATTCAACGCTCAGTTAGTTGGTACAAAATGAACCAATTTGTACAGTGGAAAATCTTATTAATGATTAGCATCTACAATTTAGTAACTTGAGTTCAATACTTAACTTAACAATATTATTCCTGCAATTTTACCCGTTTTAGGTATAATGTGTGCACAATTTCTCAATAAATTTACTCAAATTTATGAAATTAAATAAATTTTGTGGAATACAGTTGATTAACTTTTCGCATTAAATTGCAATACTCCATATTCTCTGCATAAAAAAAATGTAACTTGTGCCCATTACCATAATCTAAGAACACACTATTGGGCTCTCACCATTATGTAGGCCATACCAATGTTAACATCAGTTGTAAATATTGTCCAGTCACGCTTTATTTAGCACATCATGTACTAGAAACTCCCTTTTAGAATGTCACACTGAATGAATAAACCTTATTTTTGCACATCAAGCCTTTGTGCTCAGTTTCCAAATAAATTAGTATTTCTTTTATTGGGCAACCAATAACTGAAACGAATTTTTCTACTTGCGGATACTCCAGAGAAGCCTCCAATGCTTTTTTGCCTCTAGAACTTTGTACTTGTGCCAGTTTGCAAATTTTCCCAGTACCCACTAGGAATTAATTCTGTCTGGGTATTTCTCACTTGTTCAGGTGGGATCTTCCGTTCTCTACACCCATTCAAGCTGGAGTTACTGGCAAAAAGACAAGCTGTTCAGTGCCTCCACTGATTCTGCCTTATAATATATGATGCAAACCCAAGGAAAAACAAAAACTTATTCGAAGGCCTTTCGTGTATTCAACAATACATCTCGTCAGGGAATTGCTGAATACACGAAAGGCCTTCGAATAAGTTTTTGTTTTTCCTTGTGGGTTTGCATCATTCACTCATTTCACGCGTTGAATTAAGTATGAAATTCATAGTTAGTTATAGTTAGTATTAGTAATACATAATTCTTGAATAAGAATTATTGAATTAGAATACAGAAACGTGTATTCCGTGAACTAATGGGTAAGTGGGGGTTATGAGGGACAATCTTTTCTCCCGCGCATGACCACCATATAAGCAGGTCGACCTATAATAGGATTCATTCGTCAAAAATTCACCGTTCTTCCAAGTGTCCATATCCGCTACTTCGTTTGTGTTAAATCGACATGTCAAAGTCATCAAAGTTCAGACGAATTTTTAATGTAAGCTATGACAGTATGTGTCCCCACCTTCCCCTTCCTTATTAGCGATGAAAATCGGTTCTTTTTAAAATTATTTTACGTTATTTATGGTTGTAATATAAATGTATCCTTTTTTTTATTCATTGTAGATCTCAGGATCTAATTCTTAAAGCTATTAAAAACGGAGTTACATTTCATTCAAATATCCTTAATGAAGCAAATATGATTGATTATTAAAGATGCTCTCTGAGTAAACTTTTTGTTATGATTTACAGTTTTTGTTTTTTTTCATAAGCGAAAAGCTGCTCCAACCGTTCATAAAATATTTCATTCTTAGAAAAAGCAGCTTAATATTTTATTTTCCTATTAAATCATTATTACATCTTTTTATATATATATATATATATATATATATATATATATCGAGAGAGAGAGAGAGAGAGAGAGAGTTACAAGGATAAGAGGAAGCCTCAAAGACTTTTCGGTTCACTGGAGGCGGTTCCCGTTATTAAACTGTTCATTTTTTAACTATTCTAGCAGTAGTAGAAAACTGAATAGAAAAGCATAAAGCTTACTCCCCACCCTCCGCTCCCTTCCCGCCAGAGGCGGGTACGGAAAAAGGTTGAAAAAATACATTGACCCTGGAAAAGTAGCCAAGGAAATTTTACAGGAAATGATACTATATAAGCTAACTCTACAATTACGTATGCACACACAGATCGTACACTGGATAGCACCGCTGTATAAACTAACTAATAATATACTTGTGCCGATCGCGCAACCATTTGGCATCATCACAAAAACCTCGAACATGTGGAAACAAGAATTAAGAACAGAAATAAGATTTTCCACACTATGCCCTCACCCGTCACGTGCATCCAGCCAACCAAAAGAAAAAAATTGTGTCGGCAGAAATGCAACTCTACCTCACCTATATATATATACATGGGCGCCCGCAGGATTTTTTCCAAGGGGGGGCAAAATTTAATGTATTAATAGGTAGGGACCGGAGCAAGCAAAAAACTTTTGACCCCTTAGGAACCAGCAGGTTAATTCTAAGCAAGTTTAGTGTTGCATTTTCTGTAATGGAAAATGCAAATATATATTGTATATACATACAATGCACATGATAATTTTAAGGGGGGACTTCTGAACAAATAAAAAGGTAAGAACCTTTTATCATGCACACAAATAAAAATTTTCACCCTTTAGGAGGCAGTTGGATACTTTTCAGCAAGTTTAGGATATAAATATTTTCTTAGAAAATATTTAATATATTTTCTTGGCATTTCCAGGGGGGGGCAAGCGCCCCCCCTTGCCCCTACCTGCGGGCGCCCATGTATATATATATATATATATATACACGGTTAACCAAAAGTAGGTGGACAGTAGGTTGAATACGGTTTGTGTTATATTATATTATAACTATGGTGTTCATTATAACTATGGTGTTTGTGCTATATTATATTAAATATTATAACTAAATTTATTTAAATTTTATTTTGTATTATAGTATACAAAAAAATTAAATATGTATTCTCAAAATAAACGTTATCATTTACTGTCCACCTACATTTGGTTCACCCTATATATATATATATATATATATATATATATATATATATATATATATATATATATATATATATATATACACCTCGTTAACCTTGTTTCGGTTCCGTGTGTTGGTCTCTCTTCACACGAAGGTCAAGTTGGTGGTGGCCCCTGCCTCTAGGCCTGGCTCCGTGGAGGAATGAATTGCTCTCTTGCGCTCTCCACCGCACATAGTTAGGTACACCCGGTTCATCTGGTACCGTCCTGAGCCAGGCATCTAGTTTTCTCTTGAAGACTTCAACTTTGACCCCTGTAACGTTTCTGAGGTCTTTTGGAAGCTGGTTAAAAAGTCTTGGCCCCCTGACAACTAAATTACTTTCCTTCATTGTTGAGGAGGTCCCTTGTCAGGCCTTTAATTTGGGAACACTACACATTCTGCCTTTCCTATTTTCCAGCGTTGTTTGGGTGGTAATTGGTTTTAGTTTGAGGTTTGGTACCAGTTTTTCGATCATTTTCCATATGTAGATTATGGTGTACTTCTCTCTTCGGGGTTAATGGCTCTCTCTCTCTCTCTCTCTCTCTCTCTCTCTCTCTCTCTCTCTCTCTCTCTCTCTCTCTCTATATATATATATATACATATATATCTCTCTCTCTCTCTCTCTCTCTCTCTCTCTCTCTATATATATATATATATATATATATATATATATATATATATATATATATATATATATTTGTGTGTGTGTGTGTGTGTGTATCCAAAAGCTGAGATTGGAATGGATGATTAAGGTCGAACTAGAAATAAGTTCAGTCGACCAGACTGGAATAAAATCAGACGCTATACTGGACTACTGGAGTTAAGTATGGTTGGGTTAGGTTAGGTTAGGTTAGGTTAGAGTGGTGAGAGTGGAATTAGAATGAAGCACTAAAATTAACTTGAAGGGGAATTACCTGAAATGAAACTAAATCTAAATTATACAAAATCTTGAACATTTTTACTGTCGAAACATCATATGTTAGTCATGATTAGGTTAGATTACGCTAGGTTAGGTCAGTTAAAGTTAGGTTAGCTTGACTTCACTGTTTAGGAATTAACAGAAAACATCCTTCGAGCCAGCAGTTCTAGTTCGATGGTACTAAGTTTAGATTAGGTTTAAGTTAGGTTAGATTTTTTTTAAGTTGTAAAGAATTAAAAAAGCCGGTACCTCACATATGCGGAGATGCGCACACGTGTGTGTGTGTGTGTGTGTGTGTGAATGCTTGGTAGAAGGAAGTTCATATAAACTAATTGTTAAACGCTAAAAGCGTAAGTCTAAGTACAGACAAACAGTTTGGGAAACCTCGTTAAAAGCAACAATCGATAAGGATGTTTGGGACTGCGGAAATTGCAAATTTTGCCGAAGCTTCTTCTGAGGGAAATTCACCGTCATTTGCTTTACTATTTATTAATTCCTAAATGAAATTCTGAGACGTCGGTGCCTGAATTTTTAAAATATTATTATGAAGCTTAAACAGAATTTCCCCGCTGAATATTTTTTTTTATCAACTGAGCCTTGATGCAGACTTAGAGGCGTTTTGTTTACGAGTCTTATCGCGCTACTTTCAGCAATTATCCCATGGGGATCTTTTCCGTTGACTGCCGCCATTGAAACATAATTAAACTTTTTGTATTTTGTATTTTAACTGAAATGTCTTGATGATACAAAATAAGTTACTTTATAAAAAGCTTTTCTTAATTTCCCCTTCAAATTTCGTTTCTTATAAACAATTTAATTACTTTCAAGATCCATGCTTAATTTTTAAGTTTTAATCGTGTACTCAGAAAAATAAGGGATCACCTGAAGATCAGGGCTTCCAGCCTTCTTTAGTTAGCTTTATAAGGCTAACTAACAAAAATATCACGACCTAACCTAACCAATCGTCAAGGTCGTACAGTTGACCTAACGATTGGTTAGGTTAGGTCGTGATATTTTCGTTAGTTAGCCTTATAAGGCTAAGTAAAGAAGGCTGGGGGCACTCACCTCTTATTTTCAATGGCGGCAGTCAAACGGAAAGATCCCAACATGGTTATATTCCTTATAGGTGTTTATATCATTCTTTTTCGTCAAGGCAATGACTAACCTACCGAGTAACTTCTTACCTGCTTTTCTAAAAGACCCGAAAATAACTTTTCGAATGAATGACTGTGCAAAGTTTCCTTAATCACTTATCAGACAGGAAATAACCGTCGGCAGACGTTCGATTTAGGCTATGCCAAATACCGACGCGACGCCGTCTAAACGGATGTTGTTTGCCGTTTCCGTTTGGTTTTAAACAGCGTCACTCAACCGAATTTGTGTACTGAAAGTTTGGACGTTGTTGTAAAATTAATGGCGAAATAACGGTAAAATTAAAAATCTACACGCAACTTTTTCTCATTATTATCAAATAAAATATACGATAGACTAAACCCAAATATTTTTGTCAGTATATGGCGTAGGGATGTAGCGACCCCACTTCCCGCCGAAAGGCGCAGCTAGCTCCGCAGCTCTCGCGATGCAGGAGGGGAAGGGTTGCGTTGGGGACCCATCGTTCCCTCTTTCTCCGAGTGTGAGCGAGAGAAAGCCTCAAAGACCTTTCGGTCCACGCAGTGAGAGGAAAAGAAAGTGTAGGGCTCTTGATAAACCCTAGAAGCACCACCACGCATTGGGTATGAAGGGCCGCTTAGGTGTAGAATTTAAGCATGTGGAGGGGTGCGCTGGTCCACCAGGATACACGTGTGAACTGATGTTTCGCTTCAGTCTCTATTTTTTTCTTCTTCACCACCTGTCTTTTGCATCCGAGCTATTTTTGTCTTCTCACCCCAATCCATTGGAAAACGAAATCTGTTAATGTATGTATAAATTAGAAGGACGATATGGCGCCATAATGAATTTTGATGAACCCCTAAAACTTTTGCAGTCAAATGTTTTTCTTTCTTATTTCCGAGTTTGATGGGTTAATGACTCATTTCATGAGAGAAAGCTTTGATCTTTAGAATTCATAAAAGTTGCATATGGTGATTATTCCAATAAATCTCTCAACCTGTCAACATATCTTTTATCATTTATGGGCGAAGTGAACTTCAATAAAGGTCACGTTTGGTCTTTCAATCTGGCTATTTGTTGTCATAAGCTCAAATCAGTATAAACATTAATAATAATAATAATAATAATATAATATTATTATTAGTAGTAGTAGTACTTAGTATAGCACATTAATAGTACAGAAATCAGTGCCAAATTTTAAAGGTACACAGCTTTCATTCAAAGCATTTTAAACTTGAGACGTTCTTTTCTTTGGTCTTTAAATAGGCGCTTGTTCAGTATCTTCTCATATATATATATATATATATATATATATATAATAGAGAGAGAGAGAGAGAGAGAGGGGGGGGGGGAGTCAACTTGAAGTAAGACCATAAAACTGATAGGCATGCAAAGAAGGTCAAAATTCAACTTATATCCTGTTGATCTATTGAAGCCAAGGCCAAAGCCTGGTACGCCCAGATTTGACATGTTGCACTCCAGGATATCAATACTTTATGGGGTAAAAGCAAACATCCCATCTCATTTTGTCACTTTCGTCAGTCATCAACATAAAATAGAGAGAGGTAACCCGCAGCCGCATTTTACTAGACATGCCCAAAGAACGCAGAAAATCAAGGTATAGCGTATGTTGTAATGTTTTCTCCGAGTATATCTACGTCAGTTGTAGCTCCATATAAGAGATTCTTAACAAGCATAATTGGCTGGAGACATTCAGGTATAAGTAAGATTTTAATTCGCGCAGGTTGGCCTAAACCTTTTATTTTGTAATGTAGGACTCGAGACCGGTCTCAAAACCTTTTTTGGTCTCGGTCTCGGCCATGATGGTTTCGACTACATCACTGTGATGTTCCTCAAGCGCAATGAACCTCGTTCAAAGCAAAGTAGACAGTTAAACCGCTGAAAATGTCACAAACTATGAATTTATGAATAAATACGAGTAAAATTTGCAATTATCGCTTGATAACCTCTTTAGAATCTTTATTCCTGAATGTGAAATACAGAGCTTAGGAATTAGGCATTATGCAATATTGAATACACGCAGAAATTGCATATGGTCTCGGTTTCGGTCTCGAACCCTTTTTTCTGGTCTCGGTCTCGCCATGGTGGTCTCGACTACATCACTGGTAAATTTACGCTATAGGTTAAGTTACGTTACATTGGATTGTCAGGTTTTATTATGTCGCGGTGAGACATCCAATCTGTCAGTTTGTCGGTTGTGGAGAAATTGATCAGGAAAAACATCATCATCTATCAAACAAAATCGTGGATTTTGGCTTAATAACGTATATTTCACCCGTAAAATTGAATGACAATGAAATGACGATGATGTGTTGAACAGCCATAGTTTTATTGCTTAAATTATTTTTCTAACCAATTATGAATTTTTGCTGAATTTTAAAATTTGTAATATTTTTCATAGATTTTATTTTAAATTTTTTTTCAATTGTACTTGTAGAGATAGTTCAGCGACAATATGTGTCATTTTGATTTCAGTTTTCATACTTTTTAATATATATATATATTATATATTATATATATATTATATATTATATATATATATATATATATATATATACAGAGTCAGTGTCGTATTAAGGGTTTGGTGGGCCCCCAGAACATATTTGGTTTGTAATGCGTGTAGTCAAATAAAATGATTTAAAAATTCATGCGTTGTATATTTGGGCAAACTTACGTTGTTATTAATAATTATAATCGACCAAGAACGTGTGAATGGAAAATGGCAGTACGATTCGTTTATTATCCTCGTTCACTAATCTCTCACATCAATTTCTACGAAGTTTTGCATCTGAAAATTTTTCGATGATTTTCTCGACATCGAGCGAGTTCAGGATGTCGTTTTCAATGCACAATAATGCCAAACTTTGCAGCTTTGATTGCTGCATCATTTGTCTATCGTGTGTTTGGGAAGACGCGAGTCCAGTCTCGCATTTGCTTCAAAACCTGCGGAATTTTCAAGGGCTCCAAGTTGTCTTTCGCATACGTGACAAAATGACGGAATTCATTCGGAAACGTTTCGTCAAGATCATTATAGGATATTGTGACTGCAAATTCTTTGCTTTTATTTCTGCTTCTTTTGGAGTTAGCCTCGATACGTCAGTCAGCATCCCGAACTTCTCGTTGATTTCAACATATGCTAATCTCCATTTACTTACTTCAACCATCAACCTATCAATCACTGCGAAGTATGTCTCCACTCTAAACTTGTCCCGTCCGGTGAGCACAATTTGTTCGGAAGATTCGTCAGCCATAATTTTGCGCTTCCGCTTTCCGGCCAATCTGTAGTCCTCGTCGGTTTTTTCATAGAAATCTCAAAATCACTGAAAGAATCACGAAGTGAACCAATGTAATGCTCCAGCGAATTGAGCATTTCAGTAGCTGTGCAAAGATCCAACTCTGGTTTCTGCAACGCTTCAGATACTTTTTCAATTCGTTCAAGAAGTGAGTTCCACACCTCTGACATTATGACTGTTTCCAAAGCCAAGCTTTTAGTTAAAATAACTTTAATTATTTTTAATCTTAAATATCCAATTTTAAATTATTTTTAATTAATTGATAATAATTTTGAGAAATTTCATTTTGAGAAACATCGAATATTTTGAGATAAAACATGAGATAAAAATTTTAGTTTTGATATATCAACTGTTTGATTTTCAATATTAGTAGATTTATTAGAATATTTCAGTGGGCCCCTGGTGACGGTGGGCCCTGGGGCTTAGCCCCCCTAGCCCCCCCCCCATAAATACGCCACTGTACAGAGTGGTCCCAAAATATGTACCCACTTTTAAATGCAAATGATAAGAATAGCGGATACATTTTTTCGTACCACTATATTATATATATATATAATATATTATATATATATATATATATTATAGGCTGACCATACGTACCGTTTTGAACGGGACAGTACCATTTTTTTTTGGGTTCTGTCTGGGTTCTGTCACTGAAGAATAATTGTAAGCTCAATATTTTATGTACTTACTTTTTCATGAATACAGAATATTACATAACCCCCGTCCCTTTTTTGCCATCCCAATGTCCCGTTTTTGTCTCAAGGAAATATGGTCAGCTTATATATATATATATATATATATATATATATATTATATATATATATATATATATATATATGTGTGTGTGTGTGTAGCGGCTACTGAAGTGGCAAGACGTTTTCAAATACTTTAGCAATGTTCCATCAACACAAACACGACCAAAATGACGTTACACAAGCACGACTAAGATGACGTCACATCGCGAGGATCCACTGAAGGCATGTCCTTATGTTTTGCCTTACGCCTCAACCTCATTACAAGAACTAACTCAAGCATTCCACGCCATCGTCGAACCTTGAATCGACTCTCCGAAGAAGCAGTGACACAAACCATCGCCATGTGAACACCATTTGTGCGGGCCCCATATTGGTCTGTTGTCATTCACCTAACTTTATATAAGACTAATCATTACCTCGCGCGTTATTAATAATATTGAAGTCATTATTCAAGTGTACACATTATTTCAATTGTAAACAATCAATATATTCTGTCTCATTCATAACTCATTTGTTTTGTTTAATAAAGGAAGAAAACTTATTCTATCAATCAACCTCATTAATAACTTAATTAATACATTATTTGATCTACAAAGATCTGGTGACCTCGGCCCCTAAGCATTTATCATTAACAATCAATTAACTATTATTATCATCATTCTTATTATAGTACCGACATTACTCATCAAAGTGGTCACTATATATATATATATATATATATATGGAGAGAGAGAGAGAGAGAGAGAGAGAGAGAGAGAGAGAGAGGAGGAGAGGAGAAGAGAGAGAGAGGGTTGACAAAAGTAAATAGACACCACGATGTTTGTCCTCAAGAAGAAATGGCAAAGCTCATCAATGAAATGCCAGACGTGTGTCAGCTTTATTTAATGCAAAGAGGAAAGCAACACGATTCCAAATATATTGATTCAATATACTGTATCTGTTATACTGTACTATATTGACTTTTAGTATCATATTAAAACTATGAAAAAAACCCGAAGGTGTCAATTCTCTCTCGCTCTCGCTCTCTCTCCATATATATATATATATATATATATATATATATATATATATATATATATATATATATATATATATATATAAGGGTGTTTAATGAACATCTTAAGGTGCCTCATGCCTTGTAAAGTTTGGCTTGCTTGGGTAAAATCTATAAATAACAACTACATTCATAACAAGACGATTATTTTAAAATCTGACAAACTTGAGAAATTAATAACTATTTATTTTCAGCATTATATGCCGTTATTTAGTTATTTTATATTCAAATTCATTATTTATAAATGTAATATTAGGTACGTAAAGCTTAAGGAATGTTCTCGAAATTTTTTTTTTTTTTTTATTTAATTGAGCACAAAATTATTTTGTAGTATTGTTGGAAATTAGTTTGTTGGAATTGTGTTTTGCTCTTTAACTTGTCACTAGTTGACCCACCAACACTGTACATTTCTTAAGTTAATAAAAATAAACTAAATAGAAACAGTTATGAAACAGTAACAGTATGTTGATAACTTTCATATAATTCTTTTGTTTCAGATTCATGGCAGCTAGGCAAAAAAGACAAGAAATTTTTCTTATAGGGAGCAGTCTCGCTCACAGTATCAGCGGATCTAAGTTACCATGTATTGGAGATGTCCTGAAGCGATTTTATTACTTCCATCGGGAAGAGAATGACACAATTAAAGAAGCAGCCAACAAAACTTTTGATGAAATATTGCTATTCTGGAACAAAGCCAGAATCCCAACTAGACCCAAACAACATGTTATTACAAAAATTGAAGGTTTGTATGCCACATGGAAGCAGCTACAAAAGAATAAAACTAGAAGTTCTACTACAGAAAACAAGAAAAGAGAAGATTTTATCAGCACTTTCCCAAATCTATTTGATATAGCTCACGCTGATGCAGCAAAACTGATCCAGAACCCCGAGGACCTTCAGTTCTTGCAAGCTCAAAGAGAGCCTGGACGACGGGGAACTATGGCTGGAATAGACAAGGTAACAATGGAGAAGGAAAGGTGACGTTTTGAAAGAGTAGCAAATGAAGAAAAGAGAAAACAAAGATGCAAGAAAGAAATAGCAAGCACATCAAAAACTGTGGATTCGACTAAAACAAGTGATTCTACTAAATCAGATACAGAGAGTTCCTCCTCTTCTCATGATTCTGATTACTTGCCAACTGTTGGAGGTACAACTGGGGGAACTTCAATTGCAAAAAAACAAAAGTCCATCATGACTCCAGACCTCTGCGCCACTCTAGACAGAACTTTCATGAGTGATAGGGAGGCTGTTCATCTCCTAACGTCACTAATAAGGAGTCAAGTGATTCAGCGTCCTGAAATTTCCGTCAGCCATTCAACGGTATACAGAGCCAGAAAGAAGCACCGCCTAGAAGCTGCAATACAGCATGAAAAGAAAATTAAAGAATCCTTGGTCAATAAGGTGCTTGTTGTTCACTGGGATGGAAAAATTATGCTTGATTTGACTGGTAAAGAAAAGGTAGATAGACTGCCAATTATTGTATCTGGTGATGGTGTCGAAGAAATACTTGCCATTCCAAAAATTTCATCTGGAACTGGTATTGCTCAAGCTGATGCGGTGGTTTCTACATTACGAAATTTCAATCTTCAAGACTCGGTGAATGCCATGAGCTTTGATACAACACCGTCAAATACGGGTGGACGTGGTGGTGCATGCATCCTTATCGAAAATAAACTTGGAAGAGAGTTGTTGAATCTTGCATGTCGTCACCATATATTCGAACTTCAAGTCGAAAAGGCCTACACTTTCTTGATGGGATTATCTACAGGACCAGAAATCCTGTTGTTTAAGAGATTCAAGGAAAGCTGGAAATCCCTTGATCTCTCATCTTTCACACCCCTTCAAGGGGAGCTGGAAGATGCAAATGTCACTCAGTTGATTTCTTTTGCTACAACAATACTTAAAGATGAGCAACCAAGAGAAGATTACCGGGAACTGCTGGAGCTGTGGATTATAGTTCTAGGTGAAACTCCGTCAAGAGGTATTAAATTCAAAAGGCCTGGAGCCATACACAGAGCAAGATGGATGTCAAAGCTCATTTATGCCATCAAATTATTTCTTTTCCGACATCAAATGAATATAACTGCCAGAGAAATAAGAGGAATCACGAGGTTTGTGATTTTTGTTGTCCGTGTGTATCTGGTAGCCTGGTTCACTGCTCCATTGGGAATCTCCTCTCCTCGTCTAGATCTAGCATATATGGCAAGGCTCAATGAATTCCATGATCGTGAGCTTGCGGAAGCAGTTCTCAATATTTTCAAAAGACACTTGTGGTACTTAGGAGAAGAGTTGGTTGCTTTCAGCTTCTTTGACGATGAGGTGGACATTCGCGAAAAAAAGGAAATGGTAAATGCATTGGAAAATCGTGAAAAAGGTAGGCGTCTTAAGGCATCTAGTGATGGAACATGGAAACCCTTACATCATTACGTTACAACAGCAACAAAGAAGTTCTTCAGCAAACTGAACCTTGATCTAACCTTTCTGAAGAACGATCCAGCTTTATGGGAAGAGGATGAAAATTACAAAGTAGTAAAAAAAATTGTTGGTTCTTTACAAGTCGTGAACGATACAGCGGAGAGAGCTGTAGCTCTCGGTGAGCTCTCCTCGGGAAATTGACAAAAGATGAGAAGCAGTACCAATGTCTCATCCAATGTGTGAAGCAACACCGGAAATTGTTTCCAAACGTCAAGAAGTCAACTGTACTGTGATAGTCATTACATTTGAGAAATACCGCTATCTGAAATATCTTAATAAAACAAAAACAGTAATTTTAACATTCATGAATAATACTATCTTGGAAAAAACTTTGGCTCTCTTGAGGCACCTTTTATTTTTGTTGTATTGTAATGAAAGTTTATAATTTTTAGTTTTGTATGAATGGAATAATTTTAAATGATGAGAGAATAAATTTTTAAAATTTCATTTTTTTGAAACACCCTAATATATATTATATAATATATATATATATATATATATATATATATATATATTATATAAATAAATTATTTCACGAAAGTAATACGTGAAAAATAGTTATGAATATTTTTCACGTGTTACTTTCGTGAAATAATTTTCATAAATGAACACCACGCGTTCCTTCGGCTTGCCGTTCCCTCTCTTGTCTCCGTTTGTGTCAGTGTTTTCTTCTACATTAATGAAGGGGCATGCAATTCGTATCCGACGAAAGTTTCTGACTAATTGTAATAGCTTGGGGTTAGTGACCCCGCTAAGTTACTAGGTTTCTAAACAACAAACAAAGGCACTTACCGGTGCATTGAATTAGATATTCTTTAGGGCCTACCATAGATTTCCTGCGTCCCACAAAGCAGTCTACCTCACTCTCTAACTTTACTAATTTAGAAGCTATAGACATTACCCCTAACTATTATTATTTACTGACAACTTTCTACCCCATTTGTCACCTTAGAAACATCACCAAATTAAACTTAGCACCAACGATTTAGTCAGATATGAATAACCATGCTCTCGTCCAGCCAAAACCCAACGAACAGCCCGCGTTGCTCTGTTTATCCCTTCGTGTTGCCATTCAGCTTTCTTTTAGTGATTTTTCCTTTTAGTGACTTTAGACTATATACATATCATATATATATATATACACGTCACCTCACTAATTGTCTAGAGGAGCAGGTCCTTCCCAAGTCCCTCCTTCCGATTCGCCTCAGACAAATTGACGACCATCCGTTCAACAACTTCAGCAGATTAATTTTAAAGAAACATATTGAAGTCACCAGACAAAATGAGTGGTCCGCCTTCAAAAATTTACGCATTGCCAAACGTAATTTTGTGACCGTTATTCCCCAACCGTGGATCCAACCTTTATTTGATGAAATTTACAACGAGTTGCGTCGGAGAACTTCTTCACTTCGTAACATTTTGGATCGCAAAATTAAAAGTCTCATTCGAAATAGCCAGTGGAGTAAAAAAAGCAAGCTCAAAATGTGTTTTGAACCTTTCTTCGAAAAACATTAGTGACGATGCAAAAAGTGCCCTTGGATTTGGTATGTCCTTTTTTATTGTTAAAAAACCTTCTGCTTTACAAATTTGTTATAGTCTTGCTTGTTTTGAAAAACAGTGTAATCTTCCTCAGTCTTTGGTTAACATAGTTAAAAGCCTTGTCTATAGTACTGCGAATAGTACTTACGAAAATAACTTTCCTAAATGTTTTAGCAATAGCCTCTCACAATTAAAAAAAGATGGTGAGCTCCATATTACTAAAGCAGACAAGGTTAACACCATAGTTATTATGGACAAAGTGGTCTACATTAGAAAGATGAACGAGCTTCTCCAGGACCCCGCCACATACAGAAAACTTAGGAAGAACCCGCAGGATGACGTCATCAAATCATTTAACAGTGGCTTGAAACGCATTCTCAAAGATCATAAGGACTTAATTCCGCTTTTCATGTCCACTTCACCTTCTCTTCCCTACCTTTACGGTCTTATTAAAACCCACAAACCTGGCAACCCTATGCGCCCTATTATTAGCTCGGTGGGCTCTATTACCTATAAACTCTCCAAATGGCTTGTCAAAGTCTTGTCCCCCATTCTCGGAACTATCGCTGATTCACATATAAAAAATTCCATGGATCTCACTGAAAAATTGAATAATGTACGCACTGAAACCAACGATAGATTGATCAGTTTTGACGTTTGTTCATTGTTTACAAAAGTGCCGATTGACGATATGCTTGACTTTTTCTCCCGAGAATTACATAAGTACGACTCGCCACTACCTGCACACATCGTTTTGAAACTTATTAAGCTTTGCATCAAAGACTGTAAATTCACTTTCAATAGCGAGTATTATCAACAGGTTTTTGGGATGGCCATGGGCAACCACCAGAGCCACAATATCAGAGAGGCTCTGTTGGAAGTCAGAAACAATGCCACAGATGCCATAGCCAGGACTGAAGCACAAGCACTTGCAGAGGAGGTAGGGTCTTATCGCTTTCAGACTTGCACAGTAGCATGGTATAACATTCTTCATGCAGTTAACCATGTGAGCAAACTTCTGCAGTCTCCTACAATGCAGTTTGATGTGGCAGTCAACCTCCTCACCAAAACAAAAGACTCACTCACCAGCTACAGAACACACAGGTTTTGTTGCAGCACAAGTCGTAAGCTAGGGACATATGAGGAAATGAATGTGGAGGCTGTGCTGAAGGAGAAGAGGCTCAGATCCACAAAAAGCACTTTGCTTACGAAGCTCCTGACGAACCATTTACAGAAGCCTTAAAGAGGTTGGAAATAAAATTTTTCAATGTGGTGGTGGATTGTGCCATCGGGTCAATAAATGAGAGATTCAAAACATTAGATGATGTGAGGGACATATTTGGGGTTCTCCTAAACTTCACCACAATGAACAAGGAAGACTTGTCCTGCAAGTGTGAAAAGCTCTCTAAGATACTGAGCTCTGGAGCTGACTCTGACATTGATGGAAGAGAACTGCCCTCGAAATTAAAAACTTGCCGACTTTACCTTCACACAACATGACTGCATTGGAGCTTCTCTCTTCATTCATCAGAAGCAACTGGAGGAACTATACCCCAATCTGTGGGTTGCACTAAGAATTGCCTGCACTCTACCTGTGACAGTAGCGTCAGCCGAGAGGAGCTTCTCTAAGATGAAGCTAATTAAGAACTACCTCAGATCACCAATGGGGCAGGATCGCCTCAGTGGCCTTGGCATCATAAGCATCAACCAGGACGTTGGCAGGGAGATTTCATATGATGATGTTATTGATGATTTCGCCCAGAAAAAATCTAGGAGGCAAACATTTTGAAGATACAAACTGTTCTGTATAACTGTTAGCTATTAGACGATTGTATCCAGGGGCGTACCTAGCGTTTGTGCCGCCCGGGGCGGTCGTAGAATTTGCCGCCCTCTAAACAACATACAATTCCAAGACTTCCAAAAATTTCAAATCGAGACGCCATGAGCGAAGCGAGCGACGCGATTGTAGCGAGCGTCTCTAAGGTAGTGGGTCTGGGGTGAGTGGTAGCTCCATCAGCGGGGTCCGGGGCGGAGCCCCTGCCGCCAACGAAAGAAAGAAAAGAAGAAAGAAAGAAAGAAAATATAAAGAAAGATTACAATTACATCCATTTATTTTGTTTTGATTGCAGAAAAAAAACAGCAACAACAACAAACGCGATAATTTTAAAAGTTAATTTTTCTGGCCTTCCTCTCCGCAAAATCTTTAATCACACCATCAAAATCTATTTCTTCGGCAAGGTCACGCTCAATGGAAAGTATTGTTAGATCAGTTAGCCTTGTTTGATTCATTGCTGCCCTAAGGTAGTTCTTGATTAACTTTAGTTTAGAGAACGACCGTTCGCAGCTCGCAACACTAATGGCACGAGTCAGAAACACACGTAGCAGTACGACTATATTTGGTAATGAGTCACCGAGATTATAGTTTTGAATGAACTGCAGAAGTTGCAAAGGACCTCCCATCTCTTTAGTTCCAGCAGCCGCCACAAAATGTTGCAAGCTTTTCCTCTCGACGAGGAACTCGTCTTTCTCTATATCCTCATCAACATCATCTAACTGGCAATCATATTCTTTATCTAACAGGTTTGAAGGTGTAAGGAAGTCGTATTTCTCTGAAAGACCATGAACTTGTTCAAATCTAGAAGATATTTCTTCAATCAGCCTGTCTAGCACAGACAACATTTCTCTTCTTAGCTCAGCTTCGTACCCTAGTGCTGCATCGCCAGATCCTTCACCATCCATTCATTTCTTCTTGCGAATTCGATGCTCCATGCTTATCCCCAGTTCAGAACAATTTCCTTTGGAATAGGTCATTGCATCGTCCACAGTCTTGTCCCGATTCTGAAGAAGAGCAGCTCTCAAAGCCAAGAGTTTAACCGCGCATTGTTGTAAATCCAGTCCTTTCGTTTGGAGGTACTTTTAAGCATCATTAATTTCGGGGAGGACAGCTTTCCAAAGCCCAAGGAAAGACAAAAAAGGAAATGATAGCATCGCGTGAAGAATCAACCCTGCATCTGACCTGGTAGCTGCGTTTTCTCCATCTTCCGTTAGCCGTTCCAGAGCAACGACGACTTCCGAGAATTTTTTCTGTACAATATTCACAGCATCTGCTCGACTACTCCATCTCGTTTCCACAACCCGTTTGATAGTTTGACCAGTTGTCGCAATCAAGATATCCCATCGATGAGTCGAGGCTGAAAAGAATGAAAATAAACGGTCCAATGTTCCAAAAAATGTAACAGAATCGACAGCCACTGAAGCTGCATGCACACCTGCCAAATTCAGAGTGATTGGTGCATGGTATAAATACAACCTTTCGGTTGACTTCCCTGATGCGCGTCTGAACACCAGATCGATGACCTGCCATTACGGCCGCATTATCAAATGCTTGTCCACGACAGTCTTGAATCTGAATGTCATCCTTTCCTAACTGCTCCAAAATAAATGCTGCAATTTACTCAGCATTTTTGCCTTTCGTTTCAATAAAACGAAGAAATGATTCTTCTACTTTGACTTTCTTTCCATCCATTTTGACATAACGTAAGACCTGGCTCATTTGGTCCTTGTGAGAAATGTCGGGAGTACTGTCGAAGATAATGCAAAAGTATTTACTCTGTT
Organism: Bathynomus jamesi; assembly: GCA_023014485.1. Taxonomy (NCBI): domain Eukaryota; kingdom Metazoa; phylum Arthropoda; class Malacostraca; order Isopoda; family Cirolanidae; genus Bathynomus; species Bathynomus jamesi. The sequence continues at coordinate 228,695 of JAJOZX010004784.1, read as the reverse complement.
TCACTTGCTCGATGACTTTCTTCCTGACTTGATCTCCCAAAATGTTCACAAATTCATTCTGAGTTTTTGGTGAAAGATAGGAAGTTGTGAACTTTTTCCCAAGCTTCACTCTCACCAAATGTTCCCGTAGCACTGGGTCGAACTTCGCCATCAAATGAACTAGCTCCAAAAAATTCCCTTTATTTTCAGCAGCATCATCATGAACATCTTCTCGATGGCTTCGTAAAGCCAGGTTTTGTTTAGCGAGAAACCGAATGATGTCCAGGAATCTGGTTAGGATTTGCCGCCACTTTTTTGCTTCCTTCTCAACAACGTCTTGTTCTTCTCTGTCGACTAGTTTGCCTTGAGCAAGGCGGATCTCCAACTCTTTCCACTGAATGAACGCCTGGGCATGCGCAGAACTGGATTCATGTTCATGTATCTTAGGATTCAACTTCCACCAATTTTTGAAACCTTCAACTGAATCAAAACTTGAATTTCCAGCTGGAAATAGTCTGCAACAAAAGCAGAACACAGCTTCCTTGAAAGGGGAATACATCATCAACGTTCTCAAGCTTTTCTCCCCGTTCTGTAGAGTTCGAAAAAACCAGTTTCTTAACAGCTTTCTAGTTTCCCCTTTCGTTTTCGTGCCTGGCCGTACGACTTCCTTGAATTCACAATCTATATGCTGCACAACTTTCGATCCTTGTCGTAAAAGCATGGCCCGAATGCTGTGATCAATCTTGGCAGGCCACAGCCCAATATCTTTCAAATCAGTTTTCCCGTCACGCTCTTCAACAGCTTGTGGCTGACCTTCAACATCTTCAACTTCAGCATCATCAGCATCAAAAACTGCACCTTCAGTTTCAGCAAGAACATCACCGGGAACTTCTGCAGTAGTTTCATTTTCCTCTCTTCGCGTGATGTATTTCAGCAAGGCACCTTCATTTCTCTTTGCTTCCTCTTCTCTCATTTTCCTTATTTTTCGGAATGCAGTTCACGAATAAAAAACATATGTTAAGTCACAGTGACGAGCTGACAGCTGATTTTGATTAACTAAATTAACTAGATTCTTACCTTTTTATATAGAACACAACAGATAAGATTGCTTACCTCTATACAGAAATCCTTCAGATAAAAGCACAAACACTACTCAAAAACAATAACACTCCTCAAAAGCGTGGCAAGCACTAGTAAAAAATCAACTTGCTTTCTTAGCAAAAATAGCACAACCTCAAACTTTTGAATCTCAAAATACACTAAAATTTATTTTTAGAATTATGATGAAAATTATATGTATTTTTCACAAGGTTTCGTACAGTTTCTTTTCTTTTGTCTATAATAATAATGAAATAATATTTGTCTGGAAAAAGAAAACGAAAAAAATACATACTGAACGATATTTGACAACCGCGCACTTGGCTTCGCGACCTTGGCTCCCAAAAACGTGCCGCCCGGGGCGGACCGCCCCTACCGCCCCCCCCTAGGTCCGCCTATGATTGTATCGTAGAGTTAGTAATTGTTTGGTAGCTGATAATTGCATTATTTTTGATACATAGTTCTGTCATTTATTCTAAATAATGTATAAGCTAATTTTCAGGAATTTCATGAAGAGTATTTTTTCTGTTTGTCTTCTGAAAGTACATATTTGTTGTTTTGGATATAAATGTTTCATTAAAATTGTTTCATAATTGTTTTTTATTAACACAGCCATTTTTTGTATGTGTGTGCTGAGGTGATGTAGTAAGGCGTGAGTTGGTGGATGGAGAGGTGGGGCCTCAAATGGGTATACTGCTTAGGGCCCCCTAATGGCTAGAAACGGCCCTGTGTATGTTCCTCTTACAATTTTTATTTTTCAATTTATTTATATATATATATTTTATTTTTTTTATTTTTTTGTGACCTATATAAGTAGCATTCAGGCATTAACTATAAAATTTGATCTTGTGTTGAATTCGGGCAAAGTGCTAAAATTGGTAGTTTTCCTTACAGATTTGTATGCTCCTCCCACAATTTTTATTTCTATATTTATTATACAGGGTGTCCCAAAAGTCCCTATCTATTTTGTTGAAATAGGCTGAATTTCAAATGAATGTTTTAATGACATAATTGCATGCACCTTTCTAGACAAATACATGCATTAGATTTCTATTTTAATTATTTTTAAATTTTTAATTAATTTTTTCAGATCCATATCATTGGTGATGGATGTGCATGAACACATTATGATAGTAACATGTCGCATCAGAGGAATGAAATGTTGTGAAATTAGAGACCGATTCTCAAGAAGGTTTCATAAGCCTGGACCGACAGATAAAGCAATTCGTGAATTGGTGAACAAATTCAAAAGGACTGGATCTGTGCATAATGAAGGAAGAAGTGGACGCCCAAGAACAGTACAACAAAACATTGAATCTGTTCGCATAATGTTCGAAGACGATCAAAGAATGTCAGTTCTCCAAGCATCCCACAGATTGACCATACCCAAACAACTGTTCACAGAATCTTGCGTTCGACGCTGAAGAAGTGTTATCACATTCAGCTGTTACACAGCTTACACGAGGAAGATTTTCCAAAAAGAGCAGCAATGTGTGCGGAACTGGTCGAACAAATCCAAAATAACAATTTAATGGACGACATTTTGTTTAGCGATGAGGCGACTTTTCACACCTGTGGTAAAATCAATCGACATAATTGTCGCATCTGGGCTAATGAAAAGCCAACTGAGTTCACTGAATGGGAAAGAAACTCACCTAAAGTCAACGTGTGGCTTGGAATGACGAAGTCTAAGATTTACGGGCACTTTTTCTTTGCAGAGGCTACAGTGACAGGGCCTGTTTACTTTGATATGCTTCAAAATTTTCTAGAACCTCAACTTCTTGAAGATGGCATTCTCGACAATGTAGTCTTTCAGCAGGATGGGGCACCATGTCATTATGCCAGAATTGTTCAGACATACCTAAACGAGCGTTTTCCAAATCGTTGGATTGGACGTGGGGGAAATAGGCCCTGGGCAGCGCGATCTCCGGATTTGACCCCATTGGATTTCTTTGCTTGGGGTTTCATTAAATCAGAGGTCTATCGCAGAAATATTCGAGATTTACCAGATCTGCGAGATTGCATTAGGCAAGCAGTTGAGAAAATAACCCCTGAAATCAACAAAATAGATAGGGACTTTTGGGACACCCTGTTTTTGTAACCTGTATATAGTCTTGAACTCTTTATTTACTTCAGTGTTCCTGAGGATGTCATTAGACGAAAGCGCTTGAACACCATTCTGTGTTTCCTTTCCTTCGTGGTTTTATTCATCATATATATATATAACTTTACTTAATCCGATGATAATTTAAAAAGGTTAAGGCATAACACTGCTGGGCGTAACAATCAGGAAACGGTACGAAGGATTTAGTACAAAAATTGATTTTTTTTTATATATAATTTTTTATATGAATGTTGCATACATTGACGCATTGTTGCAAATATGAGCATCTTGCACGAAAAAAACTCCGCGAAAGTGTATGCAATATTATTTAGCTTTCTCATATGACACATACCCTTAAATGTATTGTTGAATGTTAATCTTTTAGATTGCGCCTTGGTGGTATAGTGGTTAGCGCCGTTGACTACGAATCCATCGGCCCTGGGTTCGAAGCCCGGTGACAGCAGCCGGTGCGCAGCAAAACCCAGCTGTTCATCCTTCCACACAATAAAGAAAGTGGTTGGTAGATAAATGGGTACACTGATAAATGGGTACTCTGGGTGGCCTAATGGTTAAGACGCTGGGATGCTGCTGGTGGGACGTGGTTCGGATTCCGGGTTAAACTGTAGGTCTAAGGTGGAGTGAAAAGTTTGACCTTCGTCAGAATGAAGAATTCGGGCGGAAGCTAACTAAAGTTGAGGTAAAGGTATCATTGACTCATACCGAAGATCACGTGAATACAAGAATAAGTAATGCAATAATGACGAACAATTTTGTTGGTAGGAAATTCTACTGTAAAATGGGTTCATTTGATATTCAATCAATTTTTAAAATGTGTTCGTTTGTATTAAGAGAAAACTTAGATATTTTTTTGTTATGGTCATATTTAGATGAAGTTAAATTAATATTATTTATTGTTTTTTTCTAAACACCAATAAAATTTAATGAATTTTAGGAACAAATGAAATGTGTATTTTGAAAGGACGTTAGATCAATTGTAGCGCAGTACGATGAGGCGGTTCATGATCACGGATAACCCAATTTCACGGTTAACTGGGTATATCCCGCCACTGGGTAGATGGTGCAGCCGCTGCTCCTGCCCGCTGCCCGCCACCACTGATTGGCCTCCCATCTCGCGCACCACCACGCGCAATATTATTGTTACAGAATCCTTGATTAGTGCGGTTAATTAATCCTCCGATGTCACCGCATATATCAAAACCGCATTAATCAAAGTTAAGAACCAGTGGAAATAATTATAATGAATCCTGGAAAATAAAAAACAATTTAGAATAACATTTATTTTAACTAAAGCATTTATTTTTTACAGAGAAACGTATCTATAGTCGATTGAACATATATTTAAACTTTAAAGCATTTATTCTATAAAGAAAAACTAATCTAAAGTCGATTGAACATTTATTTTTTACAGAAAAACTTATCTAAAGTCAATTGAACAGTGTTAGCTTTTTTCTTTTCTGACACCATTTTGCGATAACAATCAATTTGCTTATCTAAACCACGGCGAACGTTCATGCTTCTGTCTACATTTGGATCCATCTCGAGTAAAAGATGTTTGGCCTTCTCAATTGTCCGAAACAATTCTTCAAGTTCTTTCACCGTGATTTCCTTAGAAATATTTTCCGTTTCTTCAGTTTCCTTTTCTTCTTCATATGCCTGTTGATGCTCGATTCCAAGAAGATCTTCGTCACTTAGGTCTTTTGAATGTGAAGCCAATAATTCCCGAACATTTCCCGAATCGACATCCTCGAAGCCAAGGTCTCTTCCAATCGTAGCAATATCATTAATGACTTCGTTGACAGGATTAATAAAACCACCAAAATCATTTGCGCATTCAGGCAAAAGATTCTGCCAGACTGCTCTCATGCAGCTGGCTGTCAATTCTTCCCACGACTCGTGAATGTTTGCAACTGCTTGTTTAATGTTAAATTGTTTCCAAAATTCATGTAGAGTGATTGCATCTACGTGTAAGACATCTGTGTGCACTTGTGTCTGCCGATAAACTGAAGCGCAGTAGGGAAGGCGGGAGACGGTTTCGGCCCAGCTGGTTATTTGCCCGCCATTTTCAAACATTTTTGAACCGCACTATTCAAATTTTATACCGTAAATATCAAGGAATGGTCACAATAAATTTTTGCGCAGTAATCAAAACCGCACTAATCAAGGGATTACTGTACAGTATAATGTACAACTAAGCAATTTATAATCACCACAAGATGTGAAGACGCGCGAAGCCACAAGCGCACATGCACACCCCGTAGAGAGACATTGACTGAGGTGTTGTGGTGGGCTGGCGGGAGGCGAGCGGTGGATGTAAACACCGCGTTACATCACGGTTAACTCAGTCACGATCACGGATAAATGCGCAATCGTCGCAGTCAGTAAATCACGATTAACTTGATTCAGTTGAGTGAATCACGGATAATAGCTAAGTTCTCTAAAGAAATTTCTTGGAGTAATGTTTGACAAGAATTTGCGGTGGAAGGACCATGTAATTTATATCTCTAAAATGATTTGTAGGAGTGCTGCTATAATGTTCAAACCTTGACATATAGGGCCTGGTTCCTAAACGTGTTTCCAAACTCTCATTCTTCCTGAAATGGTGTATACTGTTGTTGGGTAGCGGAACAATATCGATCCGCACAATGTCAACATGCGTAAGATCGATCTAACAATGTCAACATGCGTAAGATCGATCTAACAATGTCAACATGCGTAAGATCGATCTAACAATGTCAATATGCATAATGTCGACACCAAAATTTCTGAACTTTCATAATGTTGAAAATCTCGACCTTACACGTATTTAAATTCATATTAAGTTAGTTTAAACTAGGTCAGGTTAGGTTACATTATGCCCGGTTTTTTTACAGTAGGTTAGGTTAAGTCTGGTTAGGTTAGCCTATTAATTTTCACTGAAAATATGAAATTTACTGTAATGTAGCATTACAAAATGATTAGGACACCTCATTTACTTTTGTACTTATCAGATTTACTGTAATGTTAATTTAGGAATACAGTATTTCTTTAGATTAATCATTTTGAACTATTGGAAAGGAAATTTTGTAGGCTTTTTAATGATATATAGTTCAAAATGATTAATCTAAAGATATGTTCCTAAATTAACATTACAGTAAATCCGATAAGTACAAAAGTAAGTGAGGTGTCCTAATCTTTTTGCACAGTATTGTACGTATACTGCAAACTTTTTTGTGGAAATTCTGCTGACAACATACTGTAAACAGCATTTTTATCACACGAACGATAACAATATTACCTGACGCTGATTTATGTACTCATACAAGTGGATGTATTTTATAAGGGGTTAAAAATAATAAAGATCAAAGGTGTAATCAAAGTGGAACATTTTATTTTCATTCATAAATGTATGAACAAATTTATTAACTTACAGTGAGGACGTAAATATTTTGTAACTCATCAAGAAATTCACTCTTATCAGACCAGGAGTAGAACTAGGCACGTTATTCCTGAATTTAGATTTTCGTCATCATCAAAATCACCCATTTTCGTTCGATTGAAACTATGAAATGATTAAGCAATAATCTTATAAACTATTACTAATGTAAATGGGTTTGAAAACAAATTGAAATTCCTTTTAATGAATGACTGCTGATAAATTTTTGTATTAATGTCATTTTATGATTTAATGTACACTCCATCATACTTTACTAGCAATTCTTTGTACTGTATTTGTATCATATAAAGACTACCTGTAGTAATCACATTTAAGATTTATTATAATATTGTATATTACTTAATTTCTCATATTTTACTGGTAATTCATCTTTGTATCCCAAACTAATTAAGAGTTTATAGCTAGGAAATTTATATATTGCTTAATTTTGTGTATCAACCACCTATGATAATTGATTGGTAGGGTTGTTTAACCTTCTTCGCAACATCTAAGGCCAAATGATGGAGGGGACCTACAGTATTTTATGGAAAACTGATGAGTGGGTAGTTGGGAGGTAACGAAAATGGTTCACTGAGTAGGTAGGTAGTTAATCTAACAATTATTAAATTCCTTTTATGTCAATAACTGGGTGGATGAAACCAATTGGTTGCTCACCAGAGTTATTCTCCACACTAGTATTTATATACTGTGTGACAAGAGCGTGCTCGGTAATAGATATACATTACCGATAACCAACCGAGGAAAAAACCAACACGACGCTGGTGGAAAAAGCCCCGCGAAAAGGAGAACAAAGGAGAACGAAAACGAGGAACGGGGCGACAGGACGCAAATGGAGAAGGGACGAGAACAGACACCGAAGAAAAGATCCCCACCAGCAAGTACGCTCTCGACAATTATACAGGAAGGAGAAAAGAGACTCTAATAACTAGCAGTAAGTGACTACTTGTGTTTTTAACCCAGCAAGTTAAACTCATTAAATTAAGCTGGGTCAGACAACTTAGGCCTACATTGTGGCCTAAGACCCAGCATCAACTCATAGCTTAACAAAGGTAAAGGTAGATTGCCCTAACCTAGTTTGGTGAGGAATCCTACTGTGGACCTCAATTTATCTGCCCGCTCTGGACCATTTCCGGAATCTCAAGGCTGACCCCTCTAGGCTAGACTTGATCTACTCTATAGTTAGACTGGAGAAATAAGGGGTGGGTTAATTGTGGACCAATTCATACAGAGCATTTTTCACATTGGTGGTCCGTGTGTGGGGAATAAACAAACCTTAACCTTACTTAACAAAAATTGCAGAATTAGGCTAAATGGTCTAGCCTAAGCCTAACCTAATCAAGCCTAATTAGGTCTACAACCTAGGGCCTAACTAGGAAACATTTACATTTAAGGAGTCTCATTCTCTTATAAGCTTAGACCTGAGTGACACATAAGTACTTGGGGGGGATTAAACCAAATTTAAACTTGACTGTTTTGTCTGTGCTCTCTCTTCTCTGGTAATTTCTTCTTGTCCTCTATTTCATTACGATCCCCAGTTAAACAATTTTGACTTAAACATGGACAGTGCGGAATTGAAAAAGTTAAAAAAGAAAAGGGGGGCAAAGTTGGGAGCTGTTACAAAGGCTGTGAACACTTTTAACAATATTACACAACCAGGTAAGGAAGATTTAGAGTGTGTAATTCTTAAATTGGAAACTAAAAAGAAGGAAATAATAGCCATTGATGAGAGTATTTCAGAGTTAGTTGAATCCGAAATGGCTGAAGAACAATTGATAGACCTTTACGCTGATAATGATGATCAGGTAATCTCAATTGAACAGCAAATAAGGAGACTACGGTCTCGTTTGACTGACTTAACACCAAATAAACCTAATTCTGATTTTAATCAAAGTAGAGCTAACCTTCAACAAAATTTAAGTGGCATGCTAAATCCTGAGTCACAAGAATTGAGGGCTCAGTTACCCATTTTGTTAGTACCAACATTTGAAGGGGACACGGTACAATTCCCATCTTTCATTGACAAATTTGAGAGTTTAATAGGTAATAAACAGGGCCGGATTAACCATTAAGCAAAATAAGCCCGTGCTTAGGGCATCAAGGGAAGGGGGGCACCACAGAAATTTTCCATTGTCGGATTTACCATGAATTTATTATACTATTATAATCGCGGCTTATAGCCTATAAGCTGTTGAAAACTGAATTATATATATTCATATATAGTATTTATTTTTTTCATTGTTTGAATTTGTAGTGAACAACAACCCTTTTGAGAGAATAAATATATTTCGTTGTAATCACACACTTTACGCTTTGCGTTATTATTTTGTTTATATCAAATCTTTGAGCGCCATATTAAAAATACATATAGATTAAATATTTTCGTGTGCTATAGGAAGTTATTCTGAACGTGTGATTTGTGCATATAATATTAAATATATATTTTACATAATCATTTGGTATTGTTTTACAGAAAGATTTAGGTTTATAGAATTGTAATATAAATTAATATTAAAATAAAAGAAACTATAAACTCTCTATATTGCTGTTGTATCAAGTGATGTTTATCACGGCCATTACAGTATAATAAGATATACTGACCTAAGTTAATTAGCGTTGAAGAAGTTTATCTGTTGCTCTCTCTTCTTCTCTAGGGTAAGTCTATGAAGTGTACTTTATTTGTATATATAACAATATTTTATCATACACGTATCTTTATTTTATAATTTATTTATCTATTGTCATAACAGTATAAAAGAATTTAGATTGTAATATAAATGAAGTGGAAGTATACAAAAATAAACATTATTTTCCATCTTACTTTAAGTTTTGTTTCATTTCAAAAAATAAAATTTTATTTTATGGTTTATTTTTGTTTATATTTTGAATTACATATATATGGGGCACCAAAATCTTTTAAGTGCTTAGGGCCTCTAAAGGTCTTAATCCGGCCCTGGTAATAAACCTTATATTTCAACTGTTGAAAAGTTTAGCTACTTAACTAGTTTCCTTAAAGGCCCAGCCTATAACCTGATAGCCTATTTACCAGCCGTAGGGAATTCATATGAAGTAGCTATTGATCTCTTAAAACGTAATTACATTAATAAAGATGAGATTGTATATGAATTATCTCAACAAATTATTGATTTTGCACCCATAAAAGATAACCATAGTGATATGGAAAATTTTTATACAAAATTAGAAGCTATTATAGGACAACTGGTTAGCAATGAGATAGATATTAAAGCTTCATCTTGGATTATACAAGGCATAGTTCTTAGGTGCCTTCCTTTGAGGGTTAAAGATATTTTAGTTCTAAAGACGGGAGAAAATTATCCTAATCTTGAAGATATCAGAAAACACTTTCCCAATATCCTAACTAATTACAAATTGAGAAATATTCCAACACAAAATAAGACCCAGACTATGGATAAACCAAAGACTGTTCCCAGAGACCAACTAGCTACAGCCAAACAGACAAAACTTGATACTGTAGAATCAAATGTGACCAACTATAATACACGAACACCTACATTACAGAACTTTAATGTAACTGCTGCCTCAACTTACACACTACATTGCAAATTTTGTGCAAGTAATGAACACAGTAGTACTGGGTGTGACAAATATTCAGACTTTAACCAAAGAGCTAAAAGATGTGAACAGTTGAACCTATGTAAAAAGTGTACTGGCCAGGGACATTATAAGAAAGACTGTAAATCTAGGTTAAGATTCAAGTGTAAGTTTTGTAAAAGTTTACGACATGTCTCATCAATGTGTGATTCACCAAAGTGACCAAACAATAGTACTCAAACTCAAAAGATACCTCCACCAAACAAAGGTAATCAAGAAAATGCCACTTTCATGGGACATTCTGTTTGCTCAAACAACGTAACAAGAAACACTGAGATTCTTTTACCAACTATTACTTTGGACTTAGTGAATAGTGAGGGTAGCACCACTCCAGTGAGATGTCTTATAGACTGTTGTTCTCAACAAACATTTGTTTCGCAAAATGTAGTTAATAAATTGGGTTTGACACCAAACCCGAATGAACAAAACCTCAATATTGCATCCTTTGTTAAGGATAACTCGGACAAAAATAGCTATAAGACAATTGACCTGGAACTACATTTAGAAAATAAATTAGAGAAAATTGAAGCAGTTATTATTTCTAAAGTAGGACAAAACAAACTGGTTATACCCAAACTAGAACAAACCATAAATCATTTGGGAAAACACTACAAAATAGCTGATAGACATATCACTAACAACACAGTAGCTAACATTGAAATGTTAATGGGGGCAGATTATATTAATCTTATTCATAAGGGCATAGTGAAGATAGGTAATGGTATAGCTATTCAGACTCCATCAGGGATAGCCCCTTTGGGTGACCTATCCAAATACAACCTAGACCTAAACCAAAATAGTTCATGACCAACAAATACTATGTGCCTCAACTCAGTCCTACATAACACCTGTAAGAATAGCAACACTTTGAATAATATTATATCAACTGAGAACATTAATTCATCACTATCAAATGAAACTTTGGATGAGGCAATTCAAACTTTATGGTTGCTAGAATCTGTGGGTATACATGACACAAATCAAACTTCAGAAGATCAGTTAATGGTAGAAAGATTTGAAGACACCATTCAGTGCAAAGACAATAGTTATTTTATTGAGTTACCTTGGAAAATAAATTGTCCAACTTTAAGAGACAATCTCAAAGTAGCTAAAGGACATTTATATAAAGTAATGAAAAAACTCAAACAAGATAATAATATTAAAAAGTACAGTGATGTCTTCAAAGAACAGCTACGAAAGGCTTCATTGAAGAAGTAACAAATAACCCTTTTAAAAAAGATGGTTGTCATTATTTAACCACAGGGGGGTTTATCGACAAGATGCCCCAACAACAAAACTCAGAGTAGTATATAACTGTAGCCTCAAAGACAGTGATAAACACAGTTTGAATGATTGCCTGATTGAGGGTCCTAATCTCATTTCTGACCTTGTGAAGATCTTACTGAGGTTCAGGTTATATAAATATGCCGTACAAAGTGACATTTCAAAGGCATTTTTGAGAATAAATCTTAAAAATGAATATGATAAGAACCAACTTAGGTTCTTATGGTTCAAGGATCCATTTGATTTGAATAAAGGGTTCATAACCTATAGATTTAATGTTGTGTTGTTTGGAGCCAATTGCTCACCTAGCCTATTAGCATTGACAATTAGACATCATTTAAACCAGTTTAATAACTCTTTAACATTGAACTTCCTTAAGGAACATTTTTACGTAGACAATCTAATAGGCTCAACAACAACAAAATCTGAATTATCTGAAGTCTATGAACACTCTCAAAACATTATGCAACAAGGTAACTTTGAACTTAGAGAGTGGATTTCAAATGATGAGGATTTAAATAAAAAGATTTTAAAGGATAATAATGGTCTTACTGAGCCATCAGACAGAGTTAAAACTTTAGGTATGAACTGGTATTTGGATGCAACTTCTAACAGTCATGATTCAATCTGTACTAAAGGTCTTAAACTTGATGGGGAAGCAAATACTAAAAGACAAATATTATCAGAGGCTTCCAAAATTTTTGATCCTATGGGTCTATTCCTGCCTTCAACAATAAAATCAAAGATTCTCCTCCAAGAAATTTGAAGGACAAACGTTGGGTGGGATGATCCAATAACAAATGAAAATCAAAAATCTTGGAAGAAGTTAGCTGCTGATTTAACAAAAGTGCAGAACATTAAAATTCAAAGGTGCTGTGGGTTTAGGGATAAGCCCCAGAGACTTCATGTGTTTGCTGATGCAAGCACACAAGCTTATGGGTGCTGTGCGTATCTTGTAAGTCCTACAGAAAGTCATCTAATTTATGCAAAAGGGAAAGTTGCACCTCTCAAACCTACCCGAACCATACCTCAATTGGAACTATTGGCTGCTGCATTAGCCATCAAAACCATTTCATTGCTTAAGGATGCTTATCATGATGTGAACATAACTGATATCCACATCTGGCTTGACAGTCAGATTTGTCTTGCCTGGATACGGAATGATAGCATTAATAGTAAGAATATCTTTGTAAGAAATAGGCTAAAAAAATAGCTGAAGCTAATGAAAGCCTACAAGTAAACTTTCACTATGTTCCAACTAAACAAAATCCAGCAGACTTTCTGACCAGAGGTTTATCCTACAAGTTGTTGAAGTCAAACAAAACTTGGTTTATGGGACCTAAGTGGCTCTGTAATACAGACCAATGGCCTGTGGAACAAGTTAACGACATTAAATTTAATCTTTTCAAATGAAAAGGTTGAACCAATCACTAATTATGAAATTATTCTGATTTCAACAAACTTGTCAGGGTTACAGCCTACTGTTTGAGGTTTGCTCACAACTGTTTAACTACAATTAACAAACAGCTAAATAAAAATAATCATAATTATACAGAAGTTGCAACCAAATACTGGATAGGCCATGCACAACAAAAAGAGTACAATAAAGAGTTAGAATTCTTGACTAATGGGAAACAAACAAAAGAACCTGTACCATCAGTAGTTGTGGATCTAAACTTGTTCAGAGATGAGGAAGGCCTTGTAAGGTGTAAAGGGAGATTAGACAAATCAAAACTATCATACAAAAGCAAACATCCAATCGTTTTACCTAGATTTAGCTATTTGACAACATTAATCATCAGAAAAACACACAATGATGTATATCATATGGGGGTACCACAGACACTAACTACATTAAGAAAAACTTATTGGATACCCAGGGAAGGATCACTGTTAAAACAGTCCTGAGTGAGTGTGTCACATGTAGGCGTATTCATGCTAGGCCCTATAGGAAACCAAATCCTCCTGCTTTGTCAGAGGAGAGAGTTACTCTCAACAGACCCTTTGAGACTGTAGGCATTGACTATACAGGAGCATTGACTGTAGGGGTGGTTGACACTGAACAAAAAATGTACATTGTACTGTTTACATGTGCTGCCTCACGAGCTGTTTATTTGGATGTTGTGGAGGACCTTACAGCAGAATCTTTTGTTGCTGTCTTTAAGAGATTCTGTGCACGACATTCAGTACCCAAGACAGTTTGGACTGACAATGCTACATATTTCAAGGCTGGTGAACAAGTCATCCACGACTTGTTAAGCAATGAACTCACACAATTATATATACAAAATTCAACATAAAGTGGAAGTATATTCCAGTTGCCTCTCCTTGGTATGGTTCTATCTGGGAGAGAAATATACAAACAGTAAAGAATTGCTTGAAGAAAGCAATTGGTAAAAAACAGATACACTTATTTGAGTTGCTCACTCTCCTGGCTGAGATTGAGAACATCATTAACAATAGACCACTCACTTATGTGAGTGACAACATTAATGACCCGGAACCATTAACTCCAAATCATTTGATTCGGGGAGAACAAGTTAGTCTCCTGCCGGACTACAATATAGACTCTTCAGAAGACCCAAACTGGACTCAACGACATGATGAGCTCCAGACTAAGTTACAACATTTAACTAGAGTTAAAGCTCATTTCATTAAACAGTGGAAAACTGAGTACTTGATGGGTCTAATTGAGAGACATAAACAAATGACTAAGAAGGATTGGTCTGACACAATTAAGGTAGGGGACCTTGTTCTCATACATGACAGTACTCCAAGACAATACTGGCCTCTGGCTAGAGTTTCAGAACTCAGACCAGGGCAGACGGGGTAACAAGAGTGGTCAAATTAAGGACTTCAACGGGTGACACAACAAGAGACATTTCTCTTTGTACCCTTTAGAGTCTGGACCCAAAACAATGGACTTTGGAGAACCTTCTCCACTGACAGTAACAACTGGAGACACTGAACTTCCAGTAACTATTCCTTTGACAGTAGGAGTGGTAACGCATCCTACCACAACATTGACAGACACAAGACCTCAGCGACAAACAGCATTAAAGGCGCGACTATTTTTACAACAAAAAATAGATGCTGGGGAATTGTAATTTTATCTTCTAACTTTCACTTTTTCTTTTCTTATGGTAAAGACCATAGACAGTTTCATCCTATGGATGTATATTTTCTCTTCTAATTAAATGCTACACCTTCTCCATGAGAAGGTGAGGATAGGCACTGTTAATCAGATTAACAGGCATTTACAGTCAAATAGTTAGCTAGTCTACACTCAGACATAAAAATTGGTGACAATGACACCAAAATTTTTTATCTCCCGGGGCCCCCAGTATATGGAAAACTGATGAGTGGGTAGTTGGGAGTAACGAAAATGGTTCACTGAGTAGGTAGGTAGTTAATCTAACAATTATTAAATTCCTTTTATGTCAATAACTGGGTGGATGAAACCAATTGGTTGCTCACCAGAGTTATTCTCCACACTAGTATTTATATACTGTGTGACAAGAGCGTGCTCGGTAATAGATATACATTACCGATAACCAACCGAGGAAAAAACCAACACGACGCTGGTGGAAAAAGCCCCGCGAAAAGGAGAACAAAGGAGAACGAAAACGAGGAACGGGGCGACAGGACGCAAATGGAGAAGGGACGAGAACAGACACCGAAGAAAGATCCCACCAGCAAGTACGCTCTCGACAATTATACAGGAAGGAGAAAAGAGACTCTAATAACTAGCAGTAAGTGACTACTTGTGTTTTTAACCCAGCAAGTTAAACTCATTAAATTAAGCTGGGTCAGACAACTTAGGCCTACATTGTGGCCTAAGACCCAGCATCAACTCATAGCTTAACAAAGGTAAAGGTAGATTGCCCTAACCTAGTTTGGTGAGGAATCCTACTGTGGACCTCAATTTATCTGCCCGCTCTGGACCATTTCCGGAATCTCTAGGCTGACCCCTCTAGGCTAGACTTGATCTACTCTATAGTTAGACTGGAGAAATAAGGGGTGGGTTAATTGTGGACCAATTCATACAGAGCATTTTTCACAATTTCGTGGGATCTGAACCACTGATCGCTACATAATCTGGAGGCAGATTAGTTCGAGACTGGCATGTAAGCCGTAACCAGAGGGTGTAGAGCAGTGATTCCCAACGTGGGGCGCAATTTGAAAATGCTACAATAAAATGAAATTTATACATAATTAAAATTATAAAATAATGAAATTTATACATAATAATAAAATTATAAAATAATGAAATTTATACATAATAATAAAATGAAATTTATACATAATAATTCAACTCATTTGGCGAGAGAGCTACTGTTACCATTCCCATCTTCATATTTGGTGGAATGTGGTTTTAGTGCTGTTAGTGACTTACTAACAGAAAAAAAAAAACCGACTGGATATCACAAAACGAGGAGACTTAAGACTGAAGCTAACTAAGTTAGTGCCTGAAATCAAAACCATTTGTAGTAAACATCAAGCTCAAGGATCTCACTAACACATACATTGTGAATTTAAAGTGGTATTATTGATTAAATTACTTTTTTGTGAATTTAAAATTGCAACTTTTCAACTGAGAAGTTTTATTTCAAGGAAATAATATAGTTAGCTTCAATCTCGTTTCTTGACTCATATTTAATGTAACTCATATTGAATGTACTCATATTATTAAAATTTAAAATTATAACTTTTCAACTGAGAAATTTTATTTCAAGGTAATAATTTAGTTAGCTTCAACCTCAAGTTTATTTACTTATATTGAATGTACGGTAACTCATATTAAATGTACTCATATTATTGTAAATTTTAAATAATACCTTTTCAACACCAAATTTGTTTTTATATTAAAGGGGGGCATCAAATTTTTGAGGTGTCGAGGTGGGGCATGGCGCAAAAAAGGTTGGGAACCACTGGTGTAGAGTGTAGAATTCGAAGATTCAAGTTTGGGAATACTAGAGCAAGTTAGGTCGTTGCGTACATATACGGAACATCCACCTTTGGAATGAATTTAGTTTAAAGTAGGAGGGTACAGAAAAAGGGTTGCTGTCAGTCGTCTCAGACGCCTGAGTTGTGGTGAGGAGAAAATGAGGTTCAGAGGAGGAGAGATGGTGTTCAACCAGGGTTGGCCTGATTGGACCCGACCCAGTTGTCCCCAGTGTTTTTTTTTTCCTTCAGAAAATCCCACCCGAAAAAACCCAATTAAAACCCACTCAAGTAGGTTTTTTCAGATATTTTAAAACAATGAGTTACTGTAATAAGCTAATAAAAATAATATAACAGTCAATACCATGTATTTAAGTCATTGCAGTCATGTAGGACTTTGTTTTATTAAATAAATAACAAAAGCACAAAGCTCAACTCAACTTCAACTTTATTTTTAATTAAAACTGAACTCCAAAATATTTCATTTTATTAAATGAAGTGCCCTGTGAAAGTAATAAACTAATTAAATTCAGATAGTAATCATAGTTAAGTATTTATTTATTAAGCACTGGCACATCTCAAAGTAATCAAACTTCATCTTCATTCAATTCACTTCCACTACACAAATATTTGTATATTTTGACCAGCTTTCCTGCTTTTTCTGTCCCAAGCTTGTTGCGTAACTTGGACCAGATGTGTCCAAATGTTGAGAAAACTCTCTCAATGGCAGCTGAACTTGGGGTACAACTCAGTAGATGTTCGCAAAAGTTGCAGAAATTTTCGAAACAAATAGCATTTCTTTTTGTAGTTTGTACTTTCATCAATTGCCACCAAGTAGAGGAAGATGCAGCTTAGGGAATTCGTACACAAACAAAACATTCACATAACACTTATACAAGAAACAAAACTAAAACGCATACACAAAACACCCACCATCCTTGAATTCACGGCGATCCGTCAAGATCGTACTGCGGGTAACGGGGGTGGACTCATCACTTACATACGTAAAAGCATTAGCTACACTGATACCACCCAAAACATTACAAACACAATCCAAGCAGATAACACGATAGAAATACAGGCAGTTAACATTAAGACACGCGCAAAACACAACACCACACTAATCAACATTTACATCCCACCAGATAGTTCACCTCAGGTGCCAGCCAATTACAATCCACAGTTACACAATCTGGCCTCTCTCAGTAATGTCATCTTAGGAGGAGACATACACACATACCACATCAAGCAAGATACTCAAACTCCTTCCCAGACATAACGTTCTGTTCCCCCTCACTAGCAACACATACATACTGGAGAACAGAAAAACAACTGTCATCAGACCACCTGCCCATCATCATTACAACACGTTCTACACTCTGCCCCCAACAGCCTTAGACACACTTACAGAAATTACAAGAAAGCTGATTGGGAACAGTTCAAAATGCAGACTGAGGAACAATTCACCACATTAAACAGCGCACCCATCATAAACATCAATACAACACTTAAGACATTTAATCAGATCATCAATAATGCAACCAAATACATACCCAAGGGCAACATTAGGAAATACAACCCAAATTACACTAGAGAAATAGCCCACCTCATAAGGCAACGTAACAACCTCAAACATAACACACAAACACCACAGACACAAACCATAAAACAGCAGATACAACAGCTCAACACAGAAATAAACAACAAACTCAAAGAAAAACAAACAGAAAATTTAGGGAATTCATAACAACACTAAACTACTCCACAGATACATTCAGGCTATACAAGACTATAAACAGCATTACCCACTCTAACAGCGGCATTCACACCTCACACGCGGCTATCTGTCGCAGCCAAAATAATATTCCAACATATACACAAGCTAACATTCTAGTTAATCACTACGCAAAGATAAGTCACTTAAACAAAGACAACAACCAGAAACACGCAGACAGACAAATAGCCAGGCACAAGAAAACCTACAGACTCGACACGACCATTACACCCTTCAATACAGACCAGACCACCAAGATCATCAAAAACATTAAGAATTCGAAGGCTACTGGACCAGACAACATATCTAACATACACCTTAAACACTTGGGCTCACAGGGAATACTAGCTCTCACAGATATCAGCACATATTCATACCAAAACTGTATTATTCCTGACATATGGAAACAAGGTAAATTTATTACACTACTCAAACCAAACAAAAATCCAACAGAACCAGCTTCCTATAGACCCATTGCTTTACTATGCACACCTTCCAAAGTAACAGAAAGACTAATCTCACAAATCACCAACCCACACATACCACTATCGCCTACTCAACATGGATTCAGACCTCACCATTCAACCACGACATTACTCACTAACCTCACGCAGCACATCATGGATGGCATCAACTCCAGACGACCAGCTCAACGTACACTATTAGCAACAATAGACATTAGTAAAGCATTTGAAGCTATCCCACGCTTCCCTCTCATAAACAAAATACTCAACACAAACATGCACAATAACTCCAAAAGGTGGGTGAGCAACTATCTTTCTGGAAGATACTCACATGTCACATTTAATGGCAAGTCATCCAAAAAACAAGCTTTTTCCGAACGGGGTCCCTCAAGGCTCTGTTCTCTCACCAACACTCTTCAACTTATACATGCATGACATTCCAACACCTATAGATAACAAGTTTACCTCATCATCATACACAGATGACATCACTCTAACATCCACCCACAACAACAGCGACACCGTTACAAATAACCTACAAACATACATAAACAGTATACAAGACTGGCTCATACACAATAGGCTCAAAGTAGCGCCCACAAAATCAACCATCACCTTGCTTACAAGCAACACAAAAGAATACCAGATGACTCCACAGCTTACACTAAACACCACCACCATTCCACACACTCACAGGACCAAAATACTTGGGGTCACAAACAACACATCATTATCTTTTGCAAACCATATTCAGGACATTAAAAACAAATGTACGTCGACTTAACACGCTTAGGGTACTAACAGGCACAAACTTTGGACACCAGCAGGAAACAACATCACTCATATACAAACAATATATTTGCTCAGTTATGGACTATGCTAGCCCATGCTGGGCACCCATTATCTCAAACACATACATAAACACCTGACAGACAATACAAAACAACGCACTTCGTATCATTACAGGATGCACTCAAACAACACCAATAGAACACCTGCACACAGAAACAAAAATACTGAAAGTTAGGGAACATTTAGACATGAGGGGAACACAATTCATGGCAGCAGCGACAACTAACCCACAACACCCTTGCCACTATATGTACAATCATGCACCGACACCTCGCACCATTAAGGTAACACCAGAGAGACATTATAACCGAATACTCCATTCCATACGACGCTCCACAGACATCACACAGTACAGAAAACACACACACACACACACACCTAACCCACAAAGCACTGACACAACTCAGTCCGAATGCGGTCCTATATATGAAGCTCCCAACCATTGACAGGTCAGAGACCAGCCTGAGCAGATCGGATCGAGTTAACTTAGCACGATTCCGATGTGGACATCACCCCAACTTATGGACATATAAACACAGACTAGACAACTCCACAGACGACACCTGCCACCTGTGCCAGGACACACCACAAACAATTGAACACATTATGACAGACTGTACCGCTCTAGCACAACATAGAACACAACACAACATCACTAGTGCGCTGAACCTCTGGCCCACTCCGGAGAGGGCGATCGGTTACCTGCGTGCCGCCGACTTGCTCGATCAGGGTGAGCTGATCGGCTAAACAACAACACAACAGTAGAGGAAGACTTTCTATACAGTTGAATGACTTGATCATTAAACATTGATATTGAGAAAATGTTCTTGTCTTTTAGTTTGAAAGCCAGAAAATATGCTAAATATTGAGGCTTGTTGCTGATTATCCATTGTTCTGGTGCCATTGCTTGCCCTTCATCAAGTTCTGCTCCTGTTAATGCATACGTATATTATATATATATATATATATATATATATTATACACACCGGGTGTCCCATTCGAAATGAAACAACTTTCAAACTTTATAATATTTTATTGAATGATGCAAACAATGTAATATTCACACAGTAAATAGTCAATGTCATAAAGTTTCATATGATATATGTGAATTATAACATTTAGATACATCAGAGTTCTTTATTGTATGCATTCAATATGTGCACCATTTGCAGCACGGACCAGGTCGCAACGGTACTCAATTTCCCTCCACACGTTGCCTAGCATCTCAGGGGTTACAGAGTCCACCGCTTCTGTGATGTGCTCTTTCATTTGAACGAGGAATCTGCAGTTCGACACTGGCACGACGGATGGACTTTCTCGGGCTACTACCAAAGGTGCCGCGTATTCGTTCAACTTTTTCTTCCGACCTTGTTCGCCCTCCAGAGTGTTCCTTTAGAACACTGCCAGTCTCCTCAGATTTCTTGGTCCATGCATATAGGTCTCTTCTGGTGGGTGGTTCCTTGTGAAAGGTTGTACGGAATCGCCGTTGCACCAGAGTAGGGGACTTCAACTCTGCCATCCATAACACACATTTTGCTTTTTCTTGTGGGGTAAACATAATTCAATCTGAAACAAACAAAAAACATTATGACAAAAACTTATGCATATGATATAGTAACTGGCAAAGTTTCAACATTCTCACATTAATACTTTAAAAATTACAGTTTCAAAGTTGTTTCATTTCGAATGGGACAGAAAGAATATATTATAAATAGATTATAAATATTGATTGGTACTTACCCATGTATTGAGGGTCCATGAAGTATGCTACATAAAAGAATGGTTCCACACCATCAGTCATTCGTTTTTTAATTTGAGCTCTGTATGGCTTGAGGTCTTCACTTTGGAAGAGCTGTATCCACGTTTCAACAGCAGTTGACAAAGTTGCTGAATCACTTTAAGCTGCAAAAATTTGATTACACTGATATGATAATAAATCCCAGAATAAAGTATAAATAAAATTTCTACTCAAAACATTAATTAATCAAAATAAAACTAGAGTAGGTATTAAAATAATTAAGTAGCAGATGTACCATACTTAAAAATGTAACCAAATTTCATAGGTAGCTAAGTATACCTTATCAAGTGCAATAGCAACTTCCTTTAACTGCTTCTGAAGGTGAAGGGCTTCTCTGTATAAGCCTACCTTGTTCAGGGCAATGGCAATGTTTCCATCAATTTCTTGCTCGGTATTGATTTCCATGTAATTATGAATTTTTTTTTATAAATGTGTCTACACAAGCTTCCTGTGAGTTCCACCAAGTATCGTTCGGTATTTGTGGCATTAGTCCTCCCTTGTCCTTCAGCCATCCCTGATTAACAAAATAAAAGTATTTGCAGAGAACATATTAAATATAGTAATATATGTATATGTATATATATATATATATATATATATATATATGATGAATAAAACCACGAAGGAAAGGAAACACAAAAAGGTGCTCAAGCGCTTTCGTCTAATGACATCCTCAGGAACACTGAAGTACATAAAAGGTTACGGCCTATATATAGGTTACAGAAAGAAAAAATAATAAATAATAACATACATACACACAAACATATATATATATATATATATATATATATATATATATATATACATATCTACACACATACATATATATATATATATATATATATATATATATTATATATTATATATATATATATATATATATGCAATAAACGAAGTAAAAATAAAAATTAAAAATTAGAGGATTAACAAAGAGGCATACAGATTTGTAAGGAAAAATATCGATTTTTAGCACAAGATCAAATGAATTATAAAAATACAAATTTATACTGGGAATCTGCCCGGGTTTTAACACTGCCTTTTAGAGTCAAGTTTCGATATATATAAAAATAAAATGAAGATTAAAAGTTAATAAAGTAGCGTAAAGTTTACCAAAGATTTAGCGTCCTACCCTTTTTATCTAAATTTGTTTTGAAGGAATTCAAAACAACAGGATCGAGTTGAAAAAGACCTTTGCTTATGTTGAAGTTATTTGAAAGTTGGATAATGGCAGACTCAAGAATATTTCTATTAACAATGTTGCTAGAATGAAATAAAACTGAAGCATTATTCCAATCAATACAGTGGGATAACTCTGACAAATGGACAAAAAGGGCACTGGACAACTGTCCTGTTCTAACGGAATATTGATGCTGTTTTATACATGTGTGCAAATCCTTTCCCGTCTGACCTATGTAAAAGGAATCACATTGTTTACACCCAATTTTATAGATAATGCCTGAATTATTGGTAGGGCTATTTTTTACTATGATATTTTTCACAATATTGTTATATGAAAATACTACATTAATATCCAAAAGTTTAAGTACATTAGCAATGCCTAAAAAGCCCGGGAAAAATGGAAGTACTAAAATATTTTTGACAAAGTACGAGTGTTATTATTGACACGATAGAAAGTTCGTTTTGCCTTGTTGAGACAAGATTCCATAAACGCAGATGGGTAACACAGATCACTTCCAATACCGTTGATTTTTTCCAATTCGGCATCGATGTATTTCGGACTGGCGATCCTACAAAAGTGCCGATTGATGATATGCTTGACTTTCTCTCCCAAGAATTACATAAGTATGACCTGCCACTACCTTCACACATTGTTTTGGAACTTATTAAGCTTTGCATCAAAGACTGTAAATTCACTTTCAATAACGAGTATTATCAACAAGTGTTTGGGATGGCCATGGGCAACCCCTTATCACCCCTCCTCTCCAATATTTATATGGAGTTTTTCGAAATTACTTACATTCCGAGAATCCTGGGGGTTGGCATCCCTTGGTTGCGGTACGTCGACGATATTTTGTGTATCTGGCCCATGAATCGTGACCTGGATAACTTCCTCCTTCAGTTAAATGATCAAGTCCCCTCCATTAAGTTTACTTTAGAAGTGGAACAAGACAATTCAATCCCATTTTTGGATGTGCGTGTACATAAGGAAAGCCCAGATTTTAAGTTTAGTATCTATCGGAAAACAACAAACAATTTGTCCTACGTACACTTTTACTCGGGACATGACACCCCCACTAAGAAGGCCATTTTTTCATCAATGTTTCTCCGCGCCCTTAGGATCGCCAGTCCGGAATACATCGATGCCGAATTGGAAAAAATCAACGGTATTGGAAGTGATCTGTGTTACCCATCTGCGTTTATGGAATCTTGTCTCAACAAGGCAAAACGAACTTTCTATCGTGTCAATAATAACACTCGTACTTTGTCAAAAAATATTTTAGTACTTCCACTTTTCCCGGGCTTTTTAGGCATTGCTAATGTACTTAAACTTTTGGATATTAATGTAGTATTTTCATATAACAATATTGTGAAAAATATCATAGTAAAAAAAGCCCTACCAATAATTCAGGCATTATCTATAAAATTGGGTGTAAACAATGTGATTCCTTTTACATAGGTCAGACGGGAAAGGATTTGCACACACGTATAAAACAGCATCAATATTCCGTTAGAACAGGACAGTTGTCCAGTGCCCTTTTTGTCCATTTGTCAGAGTTATCCCACTGTATTGATTGGAATAATGCTTCAGTTTTATTTCATTCTAGCAACATTGTTAATAGAAATATTCTTGAGTCTGCCATTATCCAACTTTCAAATAACTTCAACATAAGCAAAGGTCTTTTTCAACTCGATCCTGTTGTTTTGAATTCCTTCAAAACAATTTAGATAAAAAGGGTAGGACGCTAAATCTTTGGTAAACTTGTACGCTACTTTATTAACTTTTAATCTTCATTTTATTTTTATATATCGAAACTTGACTCTAAAAGGCAGTGTTAAAACCCGGGCAGATTTCCAGTATAAATTTGTATTTTTTAATTCATTTGATCTTGTGCTAAAAATCGATATTTTTCCTTACAAATCTGTATGCCTCTTTGTTAATCCTCTAATTTTTAATTTTTAATTTTTATTTTTACTTCTCCGTTTATTGCATATATATATATGTATGTGTGTAGATATGTATGTATATATATGTTAACCCCTCCGTCTATGGCCCTGAGTCGGTTCGGATTCGACGGGGGGTTCTGGTTAGGAGGCTGCAACGGATATTTCTTCTTGATACTTTTCTTCTATAACTTTCTAATTCTTTTCTCTCGCTTTATGGGGTCGACACTCTGTTAATTCTTTTCTTTCAATAATACTCTGATACTTCTACTTTACTGACTAAATTCCTCTGAAGATAGCCCAACTCGAGGGGGAAAAAAAAAGTTTCGCTTGCTGTGATTTACTTCTTAAAAATTTACAGTTAGTGCTCTGAATTTACAGGGGTAGAGGTTCGACCTCTTTCGACCATAGCTCAGGCCGGAATCTAAAAATATTAAGGAGGCAAGGGGCCTCTGCCCCCTCCCCGCAGCGAGGCTGCTAACAAGGGGAGTCTCTTAGCAGTGACCAAAGCAGAGAGCCGTAATGAAGTGTCCTTCATTTTACAAATACATGTATAATATATGCCTGAATGTTGGGGGATGGCAGTTAGAGGTTAAGTTTCCCCCCTTTTAAACACGATCAGATGTTTTGAAAGATTCCAAATAAAAATTAAAAAAAAAAATAAAAAATAAAAACTAATCTTATTTTTTTTTGCCAAATCTTCATTTCTGAAGGCGATATCATTTCATAGTAGTACATAAGTACAATTGAAGTACACGACTGAGTACATTTTCGTTTGGGTTTATTACAATTATGATTGCGATTATGGATTACTTCCCATTCGCTTATGATTGTCCCTTACAGTTCTATTAAAGTACATTCTTACATTATATATAAAGTCATTACATTCAATTATAGTTTCATTGAAGTACATTACGTCGTTTACCATTCTTACAGTGTTTTTATATATTTATATATGGTTATAATATATGGTTATATTATATGGTTATATTATATGTGCGAAAAATGCTCTGTATGAATTGGTCCACAATTAACCCACCCCTTATATCTCCAGTCTAACTATAGAGTAGATCAAGTCTAGCCTAGAGGGGTCAGCCTAGAGATTCCGGAAATGGTCCAGAGCGGGCAGATAAATTGAGGTCCACAGTAGGATTCCTCACAAGAATTAGGTTAGGGCAATCTACCTTCACCTTTGTTAAGCTATGAGTTGATGCTGGGTCTTAGGCCACAATGTAGGCCTAACTTGTCTGACCCAGCTTAATTTAATGTAACTTTGGTGTAAAAACTCAATTAGTCACTTACTTTTTGTTATCGGAGTGTCTCCCTTCTCCGGTTATGTTTTCGAGAGCGCACTTTGCTGGTACGTCCTCTCGCCCCGTTCTTCGTTTTCGTTCTCCCTTTGTTCTCCTCTTCGCGGGGCTTCTCGTACCAGCGTTGTCTTGGTTTATTCCTCGGTTGGTTGAGCGGTAATGTATCTCCATACCGAGCACGCTCCTCCCACACAGTATATAAATACTAGTGTGGAGAATAACTCTGGTGAGCAACCAATTGGTTTCATCCACCCAGTTATTGACATAAAAGGAATTTAATGATTGTTAGATTAACTACCTACCTACTCAGTGAACCATTTTCGTTACCTCCCAACTACCCACTCATCAGTTTTCCATATACTGGGGGCCCCGGGAGATAAAAATTTTGGTGTCATTGTCACCAATTTTTGTCTGAGTGTAGACTAGCTAACTATTTAACTGTAAATGCCTGTTAATCTGATTAACAGTGCCTATCCTCACCTTCTCATGGAGAAGGTGTAGCATTTAATTAGAAGATAAAATATACATCCATAGGATGAAACTGTCTATGGTCTTTACCATAAGAAAAGAAAAATGAAAGTTAGAAGATAAAATTACAATTCCCCAGCATCTATTTTTTGTTGTAAAAATAGTCGCGCTTTAATGCTGTTTGTCGCTGAGGTCTTGTGTCTGTCAATGTTGTAGTAGGATGCGTTACCACTCCTACTGTCAAAGGAATAGTTACTGGAAGTTCAGTGTCTCCAGTTGTTACTGTCAGTGGAGAAGGTTCTCCAAAGTCCATTGTTTTGGGTCCAGACTCTAAAGGGTACAAAAGAGAAATGTCTCTTGTTGTGTCACCCGTTGAAGTCCTTAATTTGACCACTCTTGTTACCCCGTCTGCCCCTGGTCTGAGTTCTGAAACTCTAGCCAGAGGCCAGTTTGTCTTGGAGTACTGTCATGTATGAGAACAAGGTCCCCTACCTTAATTGTGTCAGACCAATCCTTCTTAGTCATTTGTTTATGTCTCTCCCTTAGACCCATCAAGTACTCAGTTTTCCACTGTTTTATGAAATGAGCTTTAACTCTAGTTAAATGTTGTAACTTAGTCTGGAGCTCATCATGTCGTTGAGTCCAGTTTGGGTCTTCTGAAGAGTCTATATTGTAGTCCGGCAGGAGACTAACTTGTTCTCCCCGAATCAAATGATTTGGAGTTAATGGTTCTGGGTCATTAATGTTGTCACTCACATAAGTGAGTGGCCTATTGTTAATGATGTTCTCAATCTCAGCCAGGAGAGTGAGTAACCCAAATAAGTGTATCTGTTTTTTGCCAATTGCTTTCTTCAAGCAATTCTTTACTGTTTGTATATTCCTCTCCCAGATAGAACCATACCAAGGAGAGGCAACCGGAATATACTTCCACTTTATGTTTGATTTTGTATATATAATTGTGTGATTTCATTGCTTAACAAGTCGTGGATGACTTGTTCACCAGCTTTGAAATATGTAGCATTGTCAGTCCAAACTGTCTTGGGTACTGAATGTCGTGCACAGAATCTCTTAAAGACAGCAACAAAAGATTCTGCTGTTAGGTCCTCCACAACATCCAAATAAACAGCTCGTGAGGCTGCACATGTAAACAGTACAATGTACATTTTTTGTTCCGTGTCACCCACCCCTACAGTCAATGCTCCTGTATAGTCAATGCCTACAGTCTCAAAGGGTCTGTTGAGAGTAACTCTCTCCTCTGGCAAAGCAGGAGGATTTGGTTTCCTATAGGGCCTAGCATGAATACGCCTACATGTGACACACTCACTCAGGACTGTTTTAACAGTGATCCTTCCCTTGGGTATCCAATAAGTTTTTCTTAATGTAGTTAGTGTCTGTGGTACCCCCATATGATATACATCATTGTGTATTTTTCTGATGATTAATGTTGTCAAATAGCTAAATCTAGGTAAAAGGATTGGATTTTTGCTTTTGTATGACAGTTTTGATTTGTCTAATCTCCCTTTACACCTTAGAAGGCCTTCCTCATCTCTGAACAAGTTTAGATCCACAACTACTGATGGTACAGGTTCTTTTGTTTGTTTCCCATTTGTTAAGAATTCTAACTCTTTATTGTACTCTTTTTGTTGGGCTTGGCCTATCCAGTATTGGGTTGCAACTTCTGTATAATTATGATTGTTTTTATTTAGCTGTTTGTTAATTGTAGCTAAACAGTTGTGAGCAAACCTCAAACAGTAGGCTGTCACCCTACAAGTTTGTTGAAATCAGAATACTTTTCATAATTAGTGATTGGTTCAACCTTTTCATTTGAAAAGATTAAATTTAATGTCAAGTTAACTTGTTCCACAGGCCATTGGTCTGTATTACAGAGCCACTTAGGTCCCATAAACCAAGTTTTGTTTGACTTCAACAACTTGTAGGATAAACCTCTGGTCAGAAAGTCTGCTGGATTCTGTTTAGTTGGAACATAGTGAAAGTTTACTTGTAGGCTTTCATTAGCGTCAGCTATTTCTTTTAGCCTATTTCTTACAAAGATATTCTTACTATTAATGCTATCATTCCGTATCCAGGCAAGACAAATCTGACTGTCAAGCCAGACGTGGATATTAGTTATGAACACATCATAGTAAGCATCCTTAAGCAATGAAATGGTTTTAATGGCTAATGTAGCAGCCAATAGTTCCAATTGAGGTATGGTTCGAATAGGTTTGAGAGGTGCACTTTCCCTTTTGCATAAATTAGATGACTTTCTGTAGGGCTTACAAGATACGCACAGCACCCATAAGCTTGTGTGCTTGCATCAGCAAACACATGAAGCCTCTGGGGCTTATCCCTAAACCCACAGCACCTTTGAATTTTAATGTTCTGCACTTTTGTTAAATCAGTAGCTAACTTCTTCCAAGATTTTTGATTTTCATTTGTTATTGGATCATCCCACCCAACATTTGTCCTCCAAATTTCTTGGAGGAGAATCTTTGATTTTATTGTTGAAGGCAGGAATAGACCCATAGGATCAAAAATTTTGGAAGCCTCTGATAATATTTGTCTTTTAGTATTTGCTTCCTCATCAAGTTTAAAACCTTTAGTACAGATTGAATCATGACTGTTAGAAGTTGCATCCAAATACCAGTTCATACCTAAAGTTTTAACTCTGTCTGATGGCTCAGTAAGACCATTATTATCTTTTAAAATCTTTTTGTTTAAATCCTCATTATTTGAAATCCACTCTCTAAGTTCAAAGTTACCTTGTTGCATAATGTTTTGAGAGTGTTCATAGACTTCAGATAATTCAGATTTTGTTGTCGTTGAGCCTATTAGATTGTCTACGTAAAAATGTTCCTTAAGGAAGTTCAATGTTAGAGAGTTATTAAACTGGTTTAAATGATGTTTTGTCAATGCTAATAGGCTAGGTGAGCAATTGGCTCCAAACAACACAACATTAAATCTATAGGTTATGAACCCTTTATTCAAATCAAATGGATCCTTGAACCATAAGAACCTTAGTTGGTTCTTATCATATTCATTTTTAAGATTTATTCTCAAAAATGCCTTTGAAATGTCACTTTGTACAGCATATTTGTCTAACCTGAACCTCAGTAAGATCTTCACAAGGTCAGAAATGAGATTAGGACCCTCAATCAAGCAATCATTCAAACTGTGTTTATCACTGTCTTTGAGGCTACAGTTATATACTACTCTGAGTTTTGTTGTTGGGGCATCTTGTCGATAAACCCCCCTGTGGGTTAAATAATGACAACCATCTTTTTTAAAAGGGTTATTTGTTACTTCTTCAATGAAGCCTTTCTGTAGCTGTTCTTTGAAGACATCACTGTACTTTACAATTATTATCTTGTCTGAGTTTTTTCATTACTTTATATAAATGTCCTTTAGCTACTTTGAGATTGTCTCTTAAAGTTGGACAATTTATTTTCCAAGGTAACTCAACAAAATAACTATTGTCTTTGCACTGAATGGTGTCTTCAAATCTTTCTACCATTAACTGATCTTCTGAAGTTTGATTTGTGTCATGTATACCCACAGATTCTAGCAACCATAAAGTTTGAATTGCCTCATCCAAAGTTTCATTTGATAATGATGAATTAATGTTCTCAGTTGAGATAATATTATTCAAAGTGTTGCTATTCTTACAGGTGTTATGTAGGACTGAGTTGAGGCACATAGTATTTGTTGGTCATGAACTGTTTTGGTTTAGGTCTAGGTTGTAGTCTGATAGGTCACCCAAAGGGGCTATCCCTGATGGAGTCTGAATAGCTATACCATTACCTATCTCTACTATGCCCTTATGAATAAGATTAATATAATCTGCCCCTATTAGCATTTCAATGTTAGCTATTGTGTTGTTAGTGATATGTCTATCAGCTATTTTGTAGTGTTTTTTCAAATGATTTTGGTTTGTTCTAGTTTGGGTATAACCAGTTTGTTTTGTCCTACTTTAGAAATAATAACTGCTTCAATTTTCTTGAATTTACTTTTTAATGTAGTTCCAGGTCAATTGTCTTATAGCTATTTTTGTCCGAGTTATCCTTAACAAAGGACGCAATATTGAAGTTTTGTTCATTCGGGTTTGGTGTCAACCCAATTTATTAACTAAATTTTTTGAAACAAATGTTTGTTGAGAACAACAGTCTATAAGACATCTCACTGGAGTGGTACTACCCTCACTATTCACTAAGTCCAAAGTAATAGTTTGGTAAAAGAATCTCAGTGTTTCTTGTTACATTGTTTGAACAAGCAGAATGTCCCATGAAAGTGGCATTTTCTTGATTACCTTTGTTAGGGGGAGGTATCTTTTGAGTTTGAGTACTATTGTTTGGACACTTTGGTGAATCACACATTGATGAGACATGTCGTAAACTTTTACAAACTTACACTTGAATCTTAACCTAGATTTACAGTCTTTCTTATAATGTCCCTGGCCAGTACACTTTTTACACAGGTTCAACTGTTCACATCTTTTAACCCTTTGGTTAAAATCTGAATATTTGTCACACCCAGTACTACTGTGTTCATTACTTGCACAAAATTTGCAATATGGTGTATAAGTTTAGGCAGCAGTTACATTAAAGTTCTGTAATGTAGGTGTTCGTGTTTTATAGTTGGTCACATTTGATTCTACAGTATCAAGTTTTGTCTGTTTGGCTGTAGCTAGTTGGTCTCTGGGAACAGTCTTTGGTTTATCCAGTCTGGGTCTTATTTTGTATTGTTTGGTCTCTGGCCAAGGAGGCCATAAGACCCTTGTAATAGTTTTCCTTATGGCCAAGGTAGGCCATAAGACAATGTTTAGCCCATGGCCAAGGTAGGCCATAAGACATTTAATGTTTGGCCCATGGCCACAATAAGCCACAAGACCAAGGTTCAATTGTTTTGGCCCATGGCTGAGGTAGGCCATAAGACCTTTATTGTTTGGCCCATGGCCAAGGTAGGCCACAAGACCAAGGCTCATTGTTTGGCCCATGGCCAAGGTAGGCCACAAGACCAAGGCTCATTGTTTGGCCCATGGCCAGGTAGGCCACAAGACCAAGGCTCATTGTTTGGCCCATGGCCAAGGTAGGCCACAAGACCAAGGCTCATTGTTTGGCCCATGGCCAAGGTAGGCCACAAGACCAAGGCTCATTGTTTGGCCCATGGCCAAGGTAGGCCACAAGACCAAGGCTCATTGTTTGGCCCATGGCCAAGGTAGGCCACAAGACCAAGGCTCATTGTTTGGCCCATGGCCAAGGTAGGCCACAAGACCAAGGCTCATTGTTTGGCCCATGGCCAAGGTAGGCCACAAGACCAAGGCTCATTGTTGGCCCATGGCCAAGATAGGCCATAAGACCCTCATTGAGTAACCCATGCAATCCTTGCTTATGTTCAGATAGGTTGAGTGTATTTGTGGCACATGTAAAGAGTACAGTGTATATATACATATATATACACACAGATTGCAAGGAATGCATGTGCCTGTTGAAAAAATCTGTTGAGTGATTCTTCCTTAAAAGAAGAATTGGATGCTTGGAGTTGTATGCATTTTAAATGCTTGTTCACTAATGTTGTTTAACTGGGGATCGTAATGAAATATAGGACAAGAAGAAATTACCAGAGAAGAGAGAGCACAGACAAAACAGTCAAGTTCAAATTTGGTTTAATCCCCCCCAAGTACTTATGTGTCAGTCAGGTCTAAGCTTATAAGAGAATGAGACTCCTTTTGTAAATGTTTCCTAGTTAGGCCCTAGGTTGTAGACCTAATTAGGCTTGATTAGCTTAGGCTTAGGCTAGACTTAGGCTATTTAGCCTAATTCTGCAATTTTTTTGTTAAGTAAGCTTAAGGTTTGTAAATTCCCCACACACGGACCACCAATGCGAAAAATGCTCTGTATGAATTGGTCCACAATTAACCCACCCCTTATATCTCCAGTCTAACTATAGAGTAGATCAAGTCTAGCCTAGAGGGGTCAGCCTAGAGATTCCGGAAATGGTCCAGAGCGGGCAGATAAATTGAGGTCCACAGTAGATTCCTCACAAGAATTAGGTTAGGGCAATCTACCTTCACCTTTGTTAAGCTATGAGTTGATGCTGGGTCTTAGGCCACAATGTAGGCCTAACTTGTCTGACCCAGCTTAATTTAATGCTTATAACTTACTGGTGTAAAAACTCAATTAGTCACTTACTTTTTTTATCGGAGTGTCTCCCTTCTCCGGTTATGTTTTCGAGAGCGCACTTTTCTGGTACGTCCTCTCGCCCCGTTCTTCGTTTTCGTTCTCCCTTTGTTCTCCTCTTCGCGGGGCTTCTCGTACCAGCGTTGTCTTGGTTTTTCCTCGGTTGGTTGAGCGGTAATGTATCTCCACTACCGAGCACGCTCCTCCCACACAGTATATAAATACTAGTGTGGAGAATAACTCTGGTGAGCAACCAATTGGTTTCATCCACCCAGTTATTGACATAAAAGGAATTTAATGATTGTTAGATTAACTACCTACCTACTCAGTGAACCATTTTCGTTACCTCCCAACTACCCACTCATCAATTTTCCATAATATGGTTAGATTATATATGGTTATTATATATGGTTATTAGTACAACACAAGTACATGAGACATGACAAGATAATTTATATACAACATAATATGTTATATTACATTATAATATGTTATAAATTTGGATCAGAGCGAAAGATGTTGTTTATCTTAGAAACGTTCACTTCTGCTGTGATTCGCAAATTCGACCACTCAACTACTGTAAGCCTAATGAATGTCTTGTGAGGGGTGAACGCACATGTCCTTAATACAATAGGTTGTGTGCGTAATATAGAGACGCGTAAAATATGGACTGATAGGTTGATAGGCATCAGTAGACAATAGGTAGGAAACAACATAAATAATGATGTATAGAGAATGAAGTTTTTTTTTCTTTTTATTATTATTATTATTATTAAAGAATTTACCATACATTCAATACGGAAGATGTCCAAATACTAAACACGTGATTCAGTGTTCAAGCAAAGCTGGGCACAAATCGTTAATCCGTTAATCGTTAATTAACGAAGTTAACTTTTTCGTTAACGATTTAACTTTTAAGTTAACTTTGAAAATCATTATCGGACTAATTAACTTCCGTTACATTTAACTTCCGTTAACTCAAGTCCGTTAACCCAAAAAATTCATAAATAAACGTTTAAAAGTTTCTATTATTTTCAGTGCTGAGCAGGTGCGCAATTAATCCGCCACTGTTAATAGTGATGAACGAATTTCCATTTCCGCAGTGCAAAATCAGGCGATATATTTGTTTCCGTCGCCACAATTTGTGTCTTACCAAATATGGTAGTTATTTATGGCATTGGTTTGAGGTTTCGCCTCATCTGGTTGGACAAGTATGACAACACCAAGGTCGCCAGGGTGAGGAAAAGCATGGAGGGTACAGTCGAGGAGGCCATGAAGCAGCAGTCCAACGAAGTGGGCAGCAACAGTGGAGGCAGCAACAACGAGGAGGAGGAGGAGGATGACTTCTTCAGTGCTGTCATCCAGACAAAAGAGAGCAGCAGAAGCCACAGGTCACTCAAGGGCAAGGCCCAGAACTTGGTCAAGACCTGGCTGGAGACCAACTCCAAGGACTTGCTGACAGATGCTGCCTTCTTGGGTGAGCAAGTGTTGGTGGACTTGTTCATCAAGTTCAACACAGCCATCCCCTCCAGTGCTGCAGTGGAGCGTTTGTTCTCTATGGGCAAGGACATCCTGAGGGCCAAGAGATCATCCCTGTCTGATGAAAACTTTGATATGCTAATTTTCATGAAGGGCAACATGCATCTCATGGACAAAATGGAGAACGAGAAGAAGAGGGAAAATTAAATTATATATATATTGTGTTTTTCATTTTTTTTATAATAAAGTTAACGTTAACGGTTTATCGGTAACTTCCGTTACATGTTTAACGAATTAACGGATTAACGGTTAACGAAGTTAACTTTTTGGTTAACGGATTAGCGGTTAACGAAGTTAACTTTTTGGTTAACGGTGCCCACCACTGTGTTCAAGGTATGGAAAACGTGAAGAGAATTAAGTTACTTTATGACGTCATAGTTATTGAATTTGTACGTATAATACAAATCATTATTAGGAAGATTTACAAGAACGAATTAGAGACAAAGAGTGGGTATTAATGACTAAGAAGTACAACTACGGGTTCCAATCCTGTTATATGCAATGTGTATACATAATCTAGGGACGAGGGTGAGATGCAAGACAATCATAATTAATTAATAACTTCTATAACAAATGAAAAATGGATACGACTAAACCATAGATATGGTAGATCGTAGGGTTGTGACACGAACAAAATAGGAAGCTACAAGTAAAATTATTATCCAAACTCGCGTTAAGCGATTTTGGTTCTTATAGTAAAAATGAATATGATTATTCATTGTTCATTTTTTACATATATATATATATTATATATATATGTTTGTGTGTATGTTATTTATTTATTTATTTTTTTTCTTTTCTGTAACCTATATATAGGCCGTAACCTTTTATGTACTTCAGTGTTCCTGAGGATGTCATTAGACGAAAGCGCTTGAGCACCTTTTGTGTTTCCTTTCCTTCGTGGTTTTATTCATCATAAATATTTTTCACATGTTACTTTCGTGAAATAATTTTCATATATATATATATATATATATATAGAGATTACAGAATCTATCTTTCTCTTTCTACCAATCTATCTGTATATAAACTTTATAAAGATTATCATTTTTATAAATATTTCTCAAAACATTCTATGCCCACATTGAAATTATATATATAATTTTATATATATATATATATTTATATATATAATATATATATATATATATTATATATAATATATATATATATATATATATATATATATGTGGTACTTACATGTGGCTGGTGGTGACTGCGAAAGTACTTGTGAATTTCGATTATGTGTTTTAATACACTATTAGGTGTAACTTCTTTCTCCAGGAGATTAAGGTAATGAGATGAACACCCATAAGTTAGAATGTTAGGACATTTCTCCTGAAGTAGTTCTTTCATGCGCTTCATTTTGCTCTCATTATCAGTACAGATTGCAAATACCTTGAAAATATGAGAAAGAGAAATAATCATAGTATTGTAAGGATTTTATAGTTACTTTATTTACTTGAGCTATTTTAATTAATAATCTCTTTAAAATTTTAATGAACTCAAATTACTCACATCTTTGTTGTATTTCTGTTGGACCTCATTTATTGCAGCTATAGCAAGTTCACAATAATATTCTGCTGTTTTCTTCTCTGATCCACAATCAGTCGTTGATAGCAGGAATGTTGAGCGGCCAGTGTGGATTGAGGTGGCAATGATGGGATCATTCCGCACTGATGACCATCCATCTTGTAGCAGAGTTATTGTAGCATTTGTTAAGCCATTACTCAGATTCTGTTATATTTCATCATGTACTTCAGTAAGAAGATCTCCTGCTAGGTCTTTTCTTGTTGGTGCGCAATACCCAGCTCTTAACAGATTCATCATCTGTTCATATTCTTTGCTGCTAGCACCATTAAAAGCAATTGCATTACTGGAGAAAAACTTGGCAACTCGTAGATCAAGCAGTTTCTTTTGTTTTTCTGTTGTCTTTATGACAAAATCGGTCATCTGAGGTTGGGTCAATCTTGACTTTAATGGAGTAGGCTACTACAAATACTGTTTGATGGGGGGAAATACAAAGATTTAGGTTTCTTCTTTGGAGGTTGAGAAGTAGAACAACTGTCAGGTCTGTTGACAGAGACACCAGAAGCTGATGAAGGTGATGATAGAAATGAATCAAATGATAGTTCAGAAACTGATGATTCAGATGAAATATTTAATGCAACTTGATCATGAGTTGGAGGATTTTCATTTCTCTTTATACTTTTTTTGTAAATGTGTTTTGATTCTCTCAATTTTAGAACTTAATTCCATTCCACAATGTTTGCATTTCACTTTTGAGCTTCCTTCAATTCCTATGACATCGGCCCACTCATGAGAAGATTTCCTACCACTTCCAGCAACAAATGACATGGTTTCTTAAATTTTTAGTGTTAAATAAAAATAATTCAGTATAGATACTGGTAATACTAAGCTTTAGCTATTATATCTAAGTTATATTTTTAAAAAATCATCTATATGTATCTGTAACAAAACAGCAACAATCATTATCAAGAACAATGAATAAATACTGTATATAAGCAGAAAAAATTTTAAAGGCCAGTTTTTTAAAATTTTATTATACACTTTTCTTATATTGGCTATAGAAAATTCGAAAAAAAACGCTAAAACCCCCCCCAAAAACGATAAAACCCAAAAATACCCAGGTGGGTTGGTTTTTTCAATAAAACCCAGTTTTTAGCCAACCCTGTGTTCAACAGATTAGAAATTTTAAGAAAAGCCAATACAAGACAAGATAAGATACAAAACAAAATAAAAGTGTTAGTTAAAACTAACCCTTCAAGATGACTGCATGGACTGTGGAACAGCTGCGTTTCATAACTGAGCAATATTATGAGCATGGAAGAAGTGTAGTTTCAGCTCAAAGATCTTTCAAGACAAATTTTCAGATGTCAAAATCACCTTCTAAGAAAGTAATCCGTCGGTGTGTCAGAAATTTTTCCCTAACTGGCAGCATTGGAAAAAGAAAACCAACTGGAAGAGTGCGCACAGCAAGGATACACGAGATCATTAACAGAACTCATGAAATTGTACAGGATAATCCTAACATAAGCATCAGACGTGCTTCTCAGCTGTTAGGAGTTGGATATGGAACAACACACCGTATATTCAAGCAAAATTTAATGCTCTTTCCATATAAAATTCAAACAGTGCAACAACTAAACGATGGAGATTTCGCACGAAGACGACAATTCTGCCAATGGATCCAACAGAAGGTAAATGACACCACCAATTTTCTAGCAACTTTGATTATGTCAGACGAAGCCCATTTTTACTTGAATGGAACTGTAAACAAACAAAATTGTCGTTTCTGGGCAACAGAAAATCCATTGAATATTACCGAAGTCCCGTTGCATAGTCAGCGTGTAACTGTTTGGTGTGGTCTTACTGCATCTCAGATCATAGGGCCGTACTTTTTCGAGGATTCCACCGGAAACACAGTCACTGTAAATGGTGATCGCTACGAAAAAAATGTTGACCGATTTCCTTATTCCTAAATTAAGAGATCTTTGTCTAGAAAACCACTGGTTCCAACAAGACGGAGCTACCTGCCATACCACGAGGAGCTGCATGGCAGTTTTGCGTCAAACGTTTCTAGGCGAGTTAATCTCAAGATTTGGAGACGTTGAATGGCCCGCAAGGTCTCAGGATTTTTCTCCCTTAGATTTATCTCTGGGGATATTTAAAGAGTAGGGTCTACAGAAATAACCCAACGACCTTGCAAGAATTGAAGGCCGCCATCACAAATGAGATACAGGCCATACCACCGCACACTCTTGCAAAAGTGATGCAGAACTTACAAGCGAGAACACTGGAATGCTTGGCAACTAATGGAGCACATTTGAGTCATTTTTAAAAAATAAATATTTCATAATAAACTTGTAACTCTACTCTTTCGAATGATATATAGTTTTTATGAAGGGAATTAAATATTAAGAATATTTGGCTTTTTTTTATGGGTCCCATTTATCTGGATCACCCAGTATATTTGTTTATAATTTCTAAACAGATAAATAGGTCTTATAACACTTGCAATCATGGACGTCGATTGCGGGGAGTGGGGGGACGCAGGGGACATTTCTCCCCCACTTTTTACAAAGGGGGGAACCTACCAGTTGTGCCCCCCACTTTCGTGGATGAATTGCTATAAATGCTAACTATTAGTGGCACCTAATAAGACGTTATATGTCGTATTTATGCATATGCAAATGTAATAGCAATATTATAAATTATTGTCATGAACACCAGTGTATATTTATCATGGAATTTAGCAGTCAATTTGCATTTTAATAATTGCACGTAGCATTTGTGTGTTCTTGGTCATAAGTACACGAAATGGAAATATGTTAAATAAACGGTTTTGTTACGTTATCATTTTCAATATCAAAGTGTGATCAAAGTGCAGTTTATTTGTTTTATATTTCACGAACATATTTTGTTATCAGTTTATGTACATTGACCTCTGTTGTCTACAGGGTAATAAAAGATTTATTTCGGTTAAACATGTGTGTGATATTATGTTACATAAAAGGTTAAATATTATAAATAGTTTGTATTGCGTTTCTTATTTCTGCATAAAAAAAATGTTTAATTAAATAAAGAAAAACATAAAATGATCAAATACAATTGAGTTTTTTCAACATGCTGGGAAAAATACAAAAAACGAGTAAATGGTAAATTACGACATTGATATATTAAACGCAACAGCTAATCAGAGTATTGTTTGATACGCTGTTTGAAGGCGAAGTTTCCCCCTCCCCCCAACTATTTTAGAGCAATCGACGCCCCTGCTTGCAATAAGGTGGTATTAACGTAGCAGAAATCATACTTCGTAAAATAATTTTGATTATGTACGGGTCCGGACCAATTATGCTATTACTCTTCAGCTGCGTACCAACAAAGTAGGTGAACAAACTCCCAGAAAATATGTTTTTTTATAATTAAATTTCTTGTCGATTGATACCTATTACGACTTTCTACGTGAATTCCTTCCAATTACAGAACTTCTCCAAACCCCCCCTAAAAAATTAAGGCCTAGCAGTTAATGCCGGACATCCACTACCCAAGTAGTTTGGTAGAAGTGATGCTCAGATCCTAGTTATGATGGATGGAAAAGAAATGCACGTAACAATAATAATAATTCTTATGTGCGTGTCTTTTCCATCTACTCGTACCATAATTCCGTTAAACGATCTACACCAGTGGTGTCCAACCTTTTCTCATGAAGGACCATATTTAAATTAATGACCCACACCGAAGGCCAGTGCGCAAATTTTAGATAAAATGTTATTGAAATAAAAAATGACATTAGATAATGAATTTCCAGTCTCCGCCAGCCGGGCCTGATACAAATGTTTGGCGGGCCGGACTCTGGTCCGCCTTCTAGGTTCCTAAGAGTAAGAGTCTTGAAAACAGTTTTTAAACAAGCTCAACATAATAATCACTAATTAATTTAATTGATTGATTGATTGAATAACCTTCATTAATATAAAATAAATACATTCATTTTACAATTTACAATGACAAATAATTGTGAAGCTGGACTATTTATTTTATTTTATTTGGCCCTTAAGTTTTAGACTTTACTGGGCTCTTATTAAAAATAAAACATGGTTATTTTAAAAATAAAGGAGCAATCCAAGAATAAGCACCCCAAATCAATTTAGGGTGCTTTTTTGGATTGGTGTTGAACGAGGGTGCTTATTCTTGGATTGCTCTAGAATGTAGTTAATTGCTCTAAAATGGTTAATTGAATGCCCGGTTAGGTTAATTGTACGTCCTTGACGATTGGTTAGGTTACGTCGTGACATTTTCGTTAGTTTTAACGAACATATCACGACTTAACCTAACCAATCGTCAAGGACGTACAGTTGACCTAACCAGGTATTCAATAATTTTACCGTAGGTTTCGATATATTTATAAATAAGTCCTGAAATGTAAAAACCATTCAGAAGTTTGAGGGCAAGATGACAGCATCAATTTTTCAAACTGAAGTGTTACCATTATTGGTTGAAGATCCATTGCCAGTAATAAATTGGTGTTGAGGGAAAAAATCTTATTAAAAAAGTGATGCTGTGTGCTAAGTGCGATCAAGCAATGACTGGACAAAGTTTTCGAGAAATGTTGATGTTAAATCCTTTAATTTGGATTGAGGTCGAACTGGGGTGCTGTTTCTTGGATTGGGGACTTTGGGGTGTTTATTCTTGGATTGCTCCAAAATAAATAAACAAAGTAGTATTATTAATTAATAATAAATAAATAATAAATAATTATACACATATTACTAATAGTTAACGTATGTATTAATCTTAAATTATCATTATTGGTATGGCAAATGCAAGGTCACCATCGAAGGTATTATACCAATACCAGAGCTGGGCAATAAATACATTGAATGTATTTAAATACTAAATACTAAATACATGGGAGAAATGTATTTAAATACTAAATACTAAATACATTTTACGAATGTATTTAGATACTAAATACAAAATACATCAATTGTATTTAAATACATTTGTAAATACATTTTAAATTGTTATCTGCAGATATATCACTGTTTGATTCACCGGATTTGCTTGTTGAAGCCATGACACGCACACGATAAAGAAATCAACCGCTTTCGACTAAGAGTGGCACACAACTGATTGAACTGACACGTTGAAACATGAACCATGCTGTACTACACTGTCGACGCGTCGTACTGTGCTAGTACAGAACGTGTATTAAACCAGTAAAGTATTTACATTTTATATTTTGAGTATTTAAATACATTGTATTTAAATACTCATTAAAGTATTTAAATACTATATTTAAATACATGAAAAACAATGTATTTATAAATACAGTTCTAAATACACAAATGTATTTAAATACGTATTTAAATACAAATGTATTTAAATACTGCCCAGCTCTGCCAATACCATACAAAGAAACCAATATTATACACGAGAGATAAGAACTGAACAATCACGAGGTGTCTTTTTAATCTTAGATTACACACGAGAAGGAAACAAACAATAGTAATAATGTACATTAATCCTAGATTTTTATTACTATGTCATTATTAATCGGGATTTCAACTTGGTTTTAAACGAATTAACATTCACAATATTTTTATATCAGCATTTAAATCATTCCATGGTTTCGATTCAATGAAAATAGGTAGTTTTTGAGATGAAGACAATCTAAATTGAGGTATAACACTATAACATGCTTCGACCTTTTTCTGGTCTGATACGAGTAGATGTCTTGAGTTACAAATATCTATTTACCCATTGTGAGTTAATGATTTTGTTCTTACACTCATAAATAAAAATAAAATGCGCCAGTCTGGTTACATCATTGAGCTTTAGTAGTTTAGCTCTTTAAATAATGCATTAGAATGATTAGAGTCATCAAGGAAATCAGCATTAGATAATAACCTTATTGCTCTCTTTTGGATGACAAAGATACTATTTAAAGCGTTGTTTCCCCAAACAAGGATGCAGTACGTTAATTGGAATGAAGAAGTGATGAATGAAGTAATTGGAATGAAGAAAAATAGTTTTTAGTTCAAATAATTACACCAAAAGATTAATAGCCGAATCTGCAGGCGTTACGAAAAGGGATGACAAGCCACGCCCCAATTACACGAGCTCCAACATTGCCATATTTAAGGACTTCACGCGTAGTTAGTTCTTCCACTGTACAGCTAAAAGATACCTAAAGTAGGGAAACACACTGCCAATATTAATAAACTCGTACAGTACTTTTACTTAATTCCATAATTACTTATTATTCATCACGGTCCTGAGTTTCTGAGAGACTTAAGTTATAATGGGATTTGCTGCTTCTTTAATAAAATTACTGTAAATTTCTAAACTAGTCTCACAAAATACAAGGACCATCGCAATCAATTCGTCTCACGAGGCGCGTGTTTATGATCACGTTGGCCGAATATCTTACCAAGCTTTGGATGAAGCAGTCACGAGTGTCCCAAGTTTGAGGCATTTACTCCGGTACTTAATTGCCGACATATTGGATGTGAATATGTTACGAGCCGACGATGGATAAACATAGCGTTGTGATTTGAACACTTCTCAACACCGACACTTTGACATGCTTAGTTGAATTGCTTGGGTACAAGGTTAGCGAGTTCGAATTCAGGGTCGGGCAGACTGGTCAGCTGCCCAGGGAACAGTTGGAAGTTGTTCCAAAAAATATTTATGGTGTTTGTAATAGGTCAGACTCGGAATCGTAATCAAAAACAATTCTGGAAATTAATTGATAAAATAATTGATAAATAAAAATTGACGGAGTTTCGCCAAGCTTTATTGAATCTCCTCGTAACCCTTCTGTGACGTAACATGTTGCCAGATATATCCAATATATCATTTCCTGCGAAATATGCTGTTTAATCTACCCAAAAGCGGTCCAGTGTATGCACAAACAAAATTCGGTCTTAGCACGATTCCGATGTGGACATCACCCCAACTTACAGACATAAATACAGACTAGACAACTCCACAGACGACACCTGCCACCTGTGCCAGGACACACCACAAACAATTGAACACATTATGACAGACTGTACCGCTCTAGCACAACATAGAACACAACACAACATCACTAGTGCGCTGAACCTCTGGTCCACTCCGGAGAGGGCGATCGGTTACCTGCGTGCCGCCGGCTTGCTCGATCAGGGTGAGCTGATCGGCTAAACAACAACAAAATTCGGTTCACAGAATAAATCTCATAACTATAAACTACAAACGAGTTTGTATTATCATTTAAGCATATTTAGAAAATTTTTGTAATATTTTGCTTTTTGCATAAGAAAAGGGTATCAGTGTTGAGTATATACCAAAAATTCCAAATTCGCAATTTATTAGTTAAAGTGTATCACCCACTATTAGGATAGCTAGCAAAATTCTTAATTTTTTTTTTGTATTTGGCTTTCGCATTTATCTTTTTATGCAGTAGGCCAAATTACCAGTGGTAATTATGTTACGTAATGTACAAACATTTATAAATGTATTATTTAATGTATTTATTTCTGAAGAGATCCAGAATGCAGCAACGAAGCTCGTCAACATCTACAAAGACAATCTGGATCATTGCCTCGGTATGGAGCTTATCCCGTTTGCTGAATTCTCAAAGATGAGAAAGACAATATAGGCATAGAACACCTGTACAAGTAAGTTGATTCTTGATAAACATGTTAAAGATGCATTTCCTAATGTAGAAATAGCACTTCGTATGTATCTCTTACTGATGATTACAAACTACAGTAACGAGTTTCCATTTTCAAAAATAAACCATCAAGCATAAGCTTCGCGCAACTATGACACAGGAACGGCTACCCTTTCTAGCACTAATGAGTACAGAACGTGACAGTTTGCGTAAGAGACCTCGACGAACACATCAATGACCGCTAGACACGAGACTCGCAAGGTGCCGGGTCTTTAACAAAATGTCTGGTCTATAAAAATTGACAGTTGCTGTACTTGAATGTAAATTGTAGTGGCTGTTGCTTTTGTCATACGTACATTGTAATAAGCGTAATGTTCTTTCTCAGTTGTCTGGCATGCTCTTGCTCAGCAGCAAGTCTCTTCTATATCCACAGGCATCTATTATAGAATAAAATTATGATCTATACTTCTGTTTTAAATAATAAAAAGTGCTGTGAAATCCAGATTCTAGTGGGTATGGAGAAGCGAGAACTATTGTAATTAGATGACCGGTCACTCACTACCCAGTGGCCTTCATCCTAAACCCGGCCCTGCCCCGGGGCCCCAACAGTCCTAAGCCCAGCCCTCAAGGTTAGATGGATGGATACAATAAAGAAACGTATGAACAAAACCATACGCCTCGGTGTAGTGGTTAGCGTCGCTGACTACGAATCTATCGGCCCTGGGATCGAAACACGGTGACGGCAGCTGTTCATCCTTCCACACAATAAAGAAAGTGGTTCGTAGATAAATGGGTACCCTGGGTGGCCTAGTGGGTAAGACGTTGGGCTGCTGGTGGGACGTGGTTCGGATTCCACGTTAAACTGTAGGTCTAAAGTGGAGTGAAAAGCTCGACCTTCGTCAGAATGAAGAATTCGGGCGGAAGCTAACCAAAGGTTATATACCAGGGGTGGCCAAGTTTCCTGGACCCAAGAGCCTCATACGACGTTTTTCAGATGTACGAGAGCCGCAAAATATTTTAAAAAGAATATAATTATTAAAAACATATACATATAGTTACACTCACATTATTAAATTGTTTAATTACTGCTTGTAGAAGGCTTAGCTTGGGTCTTCATTTAGGCTGTTAATGCTTTAAAGCAGGGGTGGGGAAACTTTTCAGTACCAAGGGCGAAAATCGATAACAAACACCTCCGCGGGCGTCTGGCAAATTTTAAGCTTATATACAGCGTGTCCCAAAGAAATGTATACCCACTTTGTTCGATAATACCAGCTATGAGGATAATAAATATATTACTTTTTATATGTTTTTTAATAAAGAATTTTCTCCTGAATCTAAATATGTAATTATTTTTATTAAAAATTGAAGAACAAAAACGTTACAGATGTTTAAATTATAATTATTATTTTCGAGACTTCATGTGCGATATTTTCTAATATTTTAACCGACTGTTTTGAGATACTTATGTTTAGTGTTGATATTGAAGCATAAATGTTGTAATTATTAGTTAATTCAAAACATTTACAAATTCCATGGTTAAATGACACTTTATCTAAGATGTTCGACGTCTTCCAGAACGTTGTTTTTGTAAGTTTTGCACAGTGCCGTCGGTTTCAAACTTATCTCGTATACGTGCAAAAATATTAGAAAATATCGCACATGAAGTCTCGAAAATAATAATTATAATTTAAACATCTGTAACCCTTTTGTTTTTCAATTTTTAATAAAAATAATTACATATTTAGATTCAGGAGAAAATTCTTTATTAAAAAACATATAAAAA
Organism: Bathynomus jamesi; assembly: GCA_023014485.1. Classification (NCBI taxonomy): domain Eukaryota; kingdom Metazoa; phylum Arthropoda; class Malacostraca; order Isopoda; family Cirolanidae; genus Bathynomus; species Bathynomus jamesi. The sequence goes on along the minus strand of JAJOZX010004784.1, from coordinate 183,734 downwards.
GTAATATATTTATTATCCTCATAGCTGGTATTATCGAACAAAGTGGGTATACATTTCTTTGGGACACGCTTATATAAGATGTATTTTAAAAAGCTATTTGCTGGGCTGTAAATAAATAATTTTTAGTAAATAATAAATACCTAAGCGGGCGAATTGAAATTAGCTCGTGGGCGAAATTTCGCCCGCGGGCGAGGGTTTCCCCACCCCTGCTTTAAAGTCTGGCTGATGTGATGTTAAGGCGGTATTAGTCTGGTAGCACAGACCCTGATTTTACTGGAACCCTGCAGTGTTTGTTATAAAGCAAATTTTTACATATTTTGAAAGCTTATACCCAGGCCTGAATTAACCATTAAGCAAAATAAGCACGTGCTTAGGGCACCAAGGGAAGGGGGCACCACAGAGAAAACTTTTTAAAGTATAAATAAAGTTATAAGTAGGCAACAATAAGCATTATTTTGCATCTTTTGATCCATGTATGTTGAAATGCTATGTATCTTCAAGGTTAGAAAGCAATGGAATAAAAGATGTTTTGTTTCATACAAATATTATTTCTTCATTAGAATTTCTTTTTTCAAAAATTGACCACCAACATCGATTTCTGTAGAAAGAATCGTTTTCAATAAATTTTTGTATTTGCATTTTTCCCTTATAACAGTTTTTTAAAAAATGAATAAAAAAGTGTTGAAAATTTGCATTTTTCCTGTTGCCCTAGTTATAAGTAAATAATTTGCTTATATTGCTTACTGCTATTTAGTGTTAAATAAATAAAATTAAAAAACATGTTATATTTAATATAGTTGTGGGGTCTGGCCTGGGGGATGGCCTGGAAGAAAACTGAATTTTTAATCTATTATTTCACATTCAGCACTTATTGAGTCTTAATGTCTTGTCAGTTAGACAATGGAAGGGTCGAGGGGGAACCATTGTTGGGCTGTGCTTAGGGCATCAGTTGGCCTTAATCCAGCCCTGCTTATACCACCCTATTCAAGAATCCATCGGGTGTACACCTGACCCCCGCTTGGCTTTTTCAATATGGCCGCCATTTTCCAAGATGGCCGGCGAAACTGAAAAATCCAATATCCTGGTCAATACTTGATGGATTTTGATGATCTTGGTGTCATTTCTAGAAGTTTTTAGGATGATGAGTCGATCTGGAAAGGTTGCAGATACGTTGGGAGTCGTTTTGACCCACATTCGTCAATACTCAAGGTCATTGGAGGTCAAACGCCCCCCGAAATAAGGAATATCCCATATCCCGGGCAATCGTGGAGATATTTTGGTGATCTTACTGTCGTTTTTATGGAGTTGGGCGAGACTGAGTAGTTCTATAGGCACATGATAACAGTAGGATATCATTTTGCAACTCCGTGGGTCAAGTCAAGGTCATCTGAGGTTTAAATTTGACCTTGAGATATGATAATGCCACAGTTGACATCACTGTATTTGCTTTATTTCAGTGACAATTTCTACAATCTAACTAACTGCTGAGCACTTAACATCTTTTCTGCAGATAAAACCAGATCATAATGCTTAAATGACATAATCCACATTATATGGATATGGATACTCGGATATAAACCACAATTTATGCTGAAGTGCAGGGCACATGCATTCTGTGGAAGGTTGCAAAGCTACCTTTGCAAGTAAAACGAAATATATCAAGGTGGGTGCCCATTTGGTTATGGACCAAGAAGCGATTTATGCACGCGTCATCAGTTTGCTGATGAGCGAACGCGAACTTGACTTGACTCATGTATTCTCAACAGAGCTTGCGGCATACCCACCCGTACTGTTCCAACCAGATGACTTAATGAGAACTGCAGCTAAGTTCCGCATTGAAGCAGAACGTGGGAGTGGAAACATCCTCTCGAACATGGGGTCGACCAACAGTTGTTATCATGGATGTGTCAGCTGTTTTGTGGACAGTCGACTGGCCTGCTAGTGGCACAGTTGCTACATTTATCCAAACCTTCAAAGTATGGCTACCGAAACATCTTTCTCATGCATCTGTAGTACTAGCTTTTGATCGCTACTATGATTTCTCTCCGAAATCAAGCACTCGGGCAATGAGAAGCAAGAGCAGCAGAGTTCACAAGCTGGACCTCAACGCTCCATTGCCGACAAGAGACGCTGTTCTCACGTGCACCGCGAACAAAGAGCAACTAAACAGGCTGCTCTGTGAGCATATCCTTGCTGACAGCGAGTATCTCGCAACTGTAACTTAAGACCATGAGCTAGTGTTTGCAGGATGGCAGACTATACCGACTTCCATTGTGCGAGGCAAGAGTCGAGCAGCATTGGAGCTCTCATCATCTCATGAAGAGGCTGACGTGATAACAACACAACACGCTATCGCACAAGCTGAGAAAGATTCTGATGCCCGCATCTCCATCATTTGTGATAACACAGACGTGTTTGCCATGCTGACTCACTTCTATGAATTTAAGAAACTAGGCTGTCCTATGATTATGGAGTCTCCAGTGCGTGGCAGAAAATCAGTGGACATCCGAGCAACTGTAACCCAGCACAAAGACATCAACCCACAAATCCTCAAACTACATGCTTTGAGTGGTTGTGACACAGTTGCAGCAACACATGGCATCGGCAAAGCCACTGCCATAGCCAAGAAGGGTCGGAAGCTAGACAAGCTGGGGTCCCTTGATGCATGTTAGAAAATCTAGAAGAGGAAGAACCATTGTTGTCCCAAGGCGATATGATGACTAAGCTGATTGATGCAGCACTGCTTGTATATATTAAGTTAAGGTGTATATATATCCATCTCATAATTGTAAGGTTAGTGAAAAATTCACTTAATAAGAGCTAGCATTTTTGGGCTCTTGTGGCATCAGTGTTTGGGACGCTGGTGGCGTCATTTTTGGGGCGCTGCGCGTCTTTTCTACTCGTTTGTGGGATGTCGTACGTACAGGGTGTGGTCTTGTAGAGAGCTCTCTTGCAATTCAGTTTGGTTGTTTAGATACAAGATTGTTGCACCGTGCAATAGTCCAGGTTGCGTTGTTGTTGCAAGGTTGAGAAAGAAGACCATAAATAGTACCCTTTTTTGTTTACATTAAATTCATGTAACTAAGGTCTAAGGTAGGCCCGCATCGAGTCAGCAACCCTGAGGTTACCCTGAGGTAGGACCTAATAGGATCTCAAATCCGTAAGTTTTAATTTAGCTTAACTTGGGCTTCAGTAGAGGACAATGATTATGTTTTATGTTTATGTTTATGTTTTATTCAAGTGATTACTTATTATGCTTATTCCTTTTTCAGAAGACCGTTGTCATTGTTTGACTTTATATAAATAAATAAACGATCACAAAGAGTTGGTTCTCATTTATGACAACGGTCTTAGGTACAAATGACTGATTAATTAAATAAATAATAAAATAAGTCTACATACGTGGTAAATTCAAGCAACTGTCAACCACCCCAACCTAATTAAGCAACTTCAACAAACGCTATCCACAATGCCTGCCGTAGAATGTCCTATCACAGGTTGTACCTATGTCACAGCAGACCTGGACCCAGCCATTGTAGCCGCACTTATAACAGCCCACTGCACGACCCATGTCCCAAGCCCGACAGTCTCTGCAAAGGTTGAGAAAGTAAGACGGCCAACCATTTCGGCTGCAGGTACCAGTGAAGACTGGGCATATTTTACGTCGCGTTGGACAGATTATGCGGAAGCTACAAAAATCACTGGTAGGGACAAAGTGGTACAACTACTTGAATGCTGCGACGATTCACTCCGCAAAGATTTGACAAGATCCGCAGGTGGAAGCCTAACAAACAAAACCGAAGATGAAGTCCTTGCTGCAATCAAGAAACTAGCTGTCCGAGAGAACACCATGGTAGCCAGGGTTACCCTACACAATATGCGACAAGACCGCGACGAAACTGTGCGCAGTTTTGGAGCCCGTCTTCGTGGTCAGGCCGGAGTCTGCAAATTTCTTGTTGAATGCCCAAGCTGCAACAACAACGTAAATTACACTGACCCCATCCTTCGCGACGTCCTTACCCGCGGAATTGCTGACCCGGAAATACAACTGGAACTCCTCGGCAACAGTAACCAGGAGATGACCCTGGAAGACGTCTTTCAGTTTGTCGAGGCGAAGGAAGCAGGCAAGCGCTCAGCATCACGACTGCTGGACTCCCATGCCGTGGAGGCCGCAGGCAGCACATACAGGAGAAGTAAGCAAATACCCCCACAAGACAAAAATGCCCCTGTTCATATTGTGGTAAAAAAGGACACGGCAGAAGAGCCCCAGTCCACATACGCAAGAAGGATTGCCCTGCGTACAACCACAAATGCAAAATTTGCAAGCGCGACAGCCATTGGGAATCCGTATGCAGGAGCAAAGACAAGGACAAGAGCCTTTCAGCCACTCCTAATAAAGCTGATGAGTGCGAAGGTGCGGTATTTGATCTTCTCTGCGCCACAAGCAACACTTCCGAGCCACATAAGAAAAGAGCAATCGCCCTCGACCATCACATTTACAATGAACTATCGGACATGTGGATCAAGGAGAACTCACAACCACAGCCACACATCAACCTGACAGTCAGGACTCTCCCCGAAGACTACGAGGCGCTTGGGGCAACCCTCAATGCCCACCCAAAAACCGTGGTACTGCCTGCCATGGCAGACACAGGCTGTCAGAGCTGCCTCACCGGTATCAAGGTTATCCACCGCCTCGGGCTTCTCCAGTCTGACCTCATCCCTGTGACCATGAAGATGCACGCCGCCAACAACAAGGGCATCAAAATCCTTGGCGCAGCCATACTTCGCCTCACTGGCAAGGATGAACAGGGCCAACAAGTAGAAACGAGACAGGTAACATATGTGACAGATTCTTCTGACAAGTTCTTCATCAGCAGAGAGGCATGCGTTTCACTCGGCATTATCTCGGGAAGATTTCCTACAGTGGGGGAAGTCCAACTGGATCCAGCACAATACTGTAACAACAGTGCCAGCACGCCACACAGTGACAGCGGACTTGTAACTAACTGTGACTGTCCAAGACGCCAACATCCTCCATCACCTCCAATCGAGCTACCGCTACCCGCTGTTGCGGCGAACCAGCAAAAGCTCAAGGAATACCTGCTGGACTATTACAAATCAAGCACCTTCAACACTTGTGACCACCAAGCGCTGCCCATGATGGACGGCCCCCCAATGAAATTGATGGTGGACCCCAATGCCAAACCAGTCGCACATCACACCCCCGTCCCAGTACCAATCCACTGGCAGGAGGACGTGAAGGCTGGCCTCGACCAAGATGTCAGACTGGGTGTCCTTGAACCAGTACCCGTTGGTGAGCCCGTAACCTGGTGTCACAGAATGGTGGTGTGCGCCAAAAAGAACGGAAAACCAAGGCGTACCGTTGACTTTCAACCCCTCAACGCTCACGCCACCCGCGAAACACACCACACTCAATCGCCATTCCACCAGGCCAGATCAGTACCGCAAGGCAAAAAGAAACAGTGTTTGATGCATGGAATGGATATCACAGCGTACCAATCTGTGAAGAAGACCGCCACTTGACCACCTTCATAACGCCCTGGGGTCGCTACCGTTACAAAACCGCTCCCCAGGGTTACATTGCATCTGGTGACGGTTACACAAGAAGGTACGACGAAATTGTATCGAGCATCCCTAACAATACAAAGTGCATTGACGACGTCTTGCTCTGGTCAGACACAGTGGAGGAGAGCTTCTTCCAGGCCACCCAGTGGCTTGACACCTGCGGCAGACACGGAATCACACTGAACCCCGACAAGTTTGTGTTCTGTCAGGACAAGGTTGAATTTGCAGGCTTCGAGATCACATCTGACAGTGTCCGACCCTGTAAAAAATACCTCAAAGCAATCCTAGAGTTTCCATCTCCAAAGAACATCACCGACGTTCGATCATGGTTCGGGCTCATCAACCAGGTGTCGTATGCCTTCAGCATGGCCAAGAGGATGCAGCCGTTCCGCCTACTTCTGAAGCCAGGAACACCTTTCAAGTGGGATGACGAATTGGAAACCATCTTCGAAGAATCAAAGGATGTCATCATCACAGAAATAGAGGAGGGTTAAAATTTTTGACAAAACCAAGCCCACATGCCTCGCCACAGACTGGTCGAAAACAGGCATCGGCTACTGGCTACTTCAGAAACACTGCACCTGTACACGAGTCGAACCCTTCTGCTGCCATACTGGATGGCGTGTCACATTGGTCGGCAGTAGATTCACTACCTCAGCTGAGTCCCGCTATGCACCAGTAGAAGGAGAAGCACTTGCTGTCGCCGATGCCCTTGACAAGGCGAGGTACTTCGTGCTGGGATGCGAAGACCTAATAATTGCAGTGGACCACAAACCTCTCCTCAAAGTGTTTGGTGACAGATCCCTAGAGGACATATCTAATACACGCCTCAGAAACTTGAAGGAAAAAACCCTCAGGTACCGCTTCCGGATGATCCACGTACCAGGCGCGAAACACAAAGCTGCTGACGGGGTGTCACGATACCCCACTGGTGACCCCATACCACTGACACTCCCCGATGACGTAGCAGCCATCCATCAACCTAGCCGGCATACGGACATCACTGACAGATGGTAATGGCATGGAAGCCTGCGTCATTTCTGCAGCCGCATCAACACTCAACTCGCTGAGCCTGGCATCAGTGACATGGGACCGAGTACGCACCGCCACGACCAGCGATGAAGTCATGAATAGTTTAGCCAATGTCCGGCATGCCTGAATCCCGCCATGCACTCCCTGCACAGCTGCAGGAATATCACCAGTTTCGCGACGACCTCCGCACTGTTGACGGCGTGGTAATGTACAGGAACCGCACGGTTATCCCGCCGGCCCTCAAGCAAGAAGTACTGGCTTCACTCCACTCAGCTCATCAAGGTACTTCATCCATGATCTCCAGAGCAGAAGACTCCATTTTCTGGCCTGGCATCACACCAGCCATCACAGCACTACGGGCTAGCTGCAACCACTGCAACCGCATGGCACCAACCCAGCCCAGCGCTCCACCCACTCCACCAACATCACCAGAATACCCCTTCCAGTGCGTCTGCGCGGACTACTTCCACTACAAAGGAGTAAACTACCTGGTCGTGGTGGACAGATACTCTAACTGGCCAATAGTAGAGAGGTCATCAGATGGTGCTGCTGGAATCATCGCCTGCCTCCGACGGACCTTCGTCACCTTCGGCATCCCCGACGAACTGGCTTCCGATGGGGGCCCTGAATTTACCGCAGCAGCCACACGGCAGTTCCTCAAAAACTGGGGCGTACACCACCGACTCTCATCAGTGGCTTTCCTTCACAGCAACTGTCGGGCAGAAGTTGATGTCAAGACAACGAAACGCCTAATAACCGACAACACTGGACCAAACGGCGACCTCAACACCGAAAGCTTTCAACGGGCCATGCTTCAATACAGAAACACGCCGGATAGAGATACAAAACACTCCCCAGCAATGTGTGTATTCGGCCGCCCTATCCGGGACTTCATTCCAATCCTTCCCGGCCGATATAAACCACACGACACGTGGCGTGAAAACTTGGCCACCCGAGAAGAAGCTCTGAGGAACCGCCACATGAGGGGAGCGGAACGCTGGTCAGAGCACACCAAGACACTCCCACCACTAGCAGTCGGAGACCTTATACGCATCCAGAACCAGGTCGGTCCACACGCCCGTAAATGGGACAAGACAGGTGTGGTCATCGAAGTCAGGCAGTTTGACCAGTACGTGGTTAGGGTCGATGGATCTGGGAGGGTAACTGTAAGGAACAGGAAATTCCTTAAAAAATATGAACCCTTCAGCACACCTGCTCCAAAGATGACCATAGACCAACATTTGAAGAACTTCCTAGCGGTGCCCACCAACAGCCCACCTGCTGCACCACCTACGCCTGCCAGGTCAGCACCAGGACCAAAGACACCCGCTTCACCCCGTAGTCCGACACGGTCCAGCCCACACGTTGAACGCAGGCGCCCGACCCCTGAAGAGACCACACCCCCCACCCAAGAAGACGTCAACGCCGCCCATCGACATACTACCACCTGCACCCCCTAGGCCAATGGGTACGGCACCCCAAACTGCAACTCCACTAAGGCGTTCGAACCGTACCAGACGCCCCCCTACCTGGCATGAAGACTACCATATGAATCAAGAAGAGTAACCAATCAAGTATGCTTTAAATTAAGGGCACTGACAAAATAAGGTTTAGTCTTTATCCGTAAACATACAAATTTTTTTTTTTTTTTTTTCCATATATCCTTAATAATCTTCTTTATAAAATTGCTGGCTCAAAGACTTGGGGGAGAGATAGAGTACAGTACACTTTACACTTTACTTACTAAGAACTTTATATTGTGTTCCCAATACAGCTGTAACCTCATTACTGTGTACTATTACTTTTGTCAGGAATACCGTTGTACAACCCTTATTTTAATATATGATTCAATCTCTCGCTGAACTCTCTAATTGTATTGTAATATGTTTGATTGGATATAATGTACTGTATAATTCCATAAGTATTTATATTTTAGTTTCTACAGTATCGTATTCATCATGATGTAATAGCAAAGCCTTATGTTCTCATATTACTCTTAAATAAACTAGTATCTATGTTTTCCTATTAAAGTACTATACTGTATTCACTTTATAAAACAATATAAGTCTTTGCACTACTGTACTGCAATTACCTCATATCACATCTAGTATCAAAGACTTGGGAGGAGATAGAGGACAATGATTATGTTTATGTTTTATTCAAGTGATTACTTATTATGCTTATTCCTTTTTCAGAAGACCGTTGTCATTGTTTGACTTTATATAAATAAATAAACGATCACAAAGAGTTGGTTCTCATTTATTCAGGTAGAACTGGCCCTTTAGAATTTGGCCGTTCACGGCTCAGCTGGGATTTTAAACCCGACAAATAAATAAAATAACAATGCATGCTTTGACCATATCGAGAAAGAGGCAACAGCGTTCATTGTTGCATGCTATGGGGATAAGAAATCCTCATCTCTTATTGAGTGTCGTCAGCGAGTATGGGCTCACAAGACAGGGAAGTCTGGAACTGCTGCACTCAAACTATGTTCTCTACCACCACCAACTGAAGCTTTCCATCAAAATGTGCTCAGAGCCCACTACACTGTGGCGAACTGGCTCGATGCACTAAAGTGTGACCCACCACCACTTGATCCTGTGCATTATGGATGGGAGAGAGACGAAACAGTTCTCATCCCAAAAACAGTTGGTGAAGGAGTGTGCTTAGCACCAGATGAAGTTCTGAAGCTAATCAGATGTGGGTGTGAATCACAATCAGCATGCAGGGGAAGTCGCTGCGGCTGCATGGGACGCGGAATCCCTTACACAATGTTCTGTGCATGTGGCAACGGCTTGGATTGCAACAATCCATTGACCCAAAACGCAAACGAAGAGCAGACTGATGATCCTGACACAATCATGTCTTTTGATATTTGCCCCCAATAAATGGTTACCTAATGTCAATAACTGCATCAAAGTTGTCAATACCAATCCCCCAGCTAGGTGTGAGCTTTGTTTTGCTTACGAGGTCATATCTTGTAGCTTTGCAACCTTCCATAGAATGCATGTGCCCTGCACTTCAGCATAAATTGTGGTTTATATCCGAATATCCATATCCATATAATGTGGGTTGTCATTTAAGCATTATGATCTGGTTTTATCTGCAGAAAAAATGTAAAGTGCTCAGCAGTTAGCTAGATTGTAGAAACTGTCACCGAAATAAAGCAAATACAGTGATGTCAACTGTGGCATTATCATATTTGAAGGCCAAATTTAAACCTCAAATGACCTTGACTTGACCCATGGAGTTGCAAAATGATATCCTACTGTTATGTGCCTATAGAACTACTCAGTCTCACCCAAAACCATAAAAACGACAGTAAGATCACCAAAATATCTCCACGACTGCCTGGGATATTATTCCTTATTTCGGGGGGCGTTTGACCTCCAATGACCTTGAATATTGACGAATGTGGGTCAAAATGACTCCCAACGTATCTGCAACCCCTCCAGATCGACTCATCCTAAAAACGACACCAAGATCATCAAAATCCATCAAGTATTGACCAGGATATGGGATTTTTGTTTCGCCAGCCATCTTGGAAAATGGCGGCCATATTGAAGAAGCCAAGCGGGGGACAGGTGTATACCCGATGGATTCTTGAATGGGGTGATATAAGCTTTCAAAATATGTCAAGATTTGCTTTATAACAAACAATGCAGGGTTCCCACCCCGTGCAACCGGACTATATGAGGCTCAGTCAGGTGTTCGTTAGTGAGGGCAGCACCAGGGGCGTCCGCAGGATTTTTCGCAAGGCGGGCAAAACTAACTTATTAGTTCTTAATTCTTATGTTCTTTATTAGGTAGAAAAAAAAATGGACTGCGACCACTACGAGTAAAAACCGTCATCTCCCCTTATCATAGCCTGCTTTCGGTGCTAAATTTATGTACTTAGTAATACTAAGTACATAAATTTAGCACCGAAAGCAGGCTATGATAAGGGGAGATGACGGTTTTTACTCGTAGTGGTCGCAGTCCATTTTTTATATGTTATATGATACTATGATTAACTATAATCGTGTAAGTTTCAGTGAAATTGACCAAAAGGTTTTCGAGAAAAAAAAAAAAATAAAACACTCAATATAACGATCTTTGCAAATAATTCCATTACTACTGTATCTTTCAGTATAGTTTGTTTAACACTTCTAAGTTCAACGACACGGCACTTCGGTAAAGTAAAGATAAAGTAAACATTTCCTTGAATGTGGAAACACTGACTGAGCTGCAGTAGAATTATAGAAGTTGCGTGGGCAAACACAAATTTCCAAGGGAGGGCAACTGCCCCCTCTTGCCCCCCCCCCCCTCCGGACGCCCATGGGCAGCACGATGTTTTGACTTTACAAACTTCATCACCGAGAACAGTGCTTCACAGCAATAAGTTGTCCCAAAAACTGAGATAAATCGTAAACTGGTTTTCCTGTGAGGTGAGGATACTTTGTCTCTGGTATACTCGCTTCCAAAACTCAACTGCAGATAAGCTTTTATGTATCAACTTTAAACCCACGTCCTCCTGCAGCAACAAAAGTTCTGTTTGTATTGAAGCAGCTTCCGTAACAAAAGGTGTGGTAACAGGACAGCCATCGTTGACGACATCAAAAATCAGGAAAGGATTTACAAGAAATTCGAAGCATGGTTTTAGCTTCCTTAGTTCATCAAACCTGAACTGAAAATCATCAATCAGTAGTCCTAATTTACCTTTGTATTCCTCCAATTTACTATCTTTTATTTCAATATCAGAAAAAGTGTGTGCTCGGTTTTTCAGGTGGGGGAAAATGGTCAAATTTTGTTACTAGATCTTTTTGGAAGAACTTTATTTTATTCTGGAAACTGAAAACTGTCTGTGTAAGGTCAGAAATTACCTTATCCTTTCCCTGAAGTGCCAAATTTAGATTTTGAAGGTGTTGTATTACATCAGTAAAAAACATCAGATCCTGCACCCATTCGTGATCTTCTAGTTGTGGGTATGACTTTCCCTTTTCTTTCAATAAATCAATGATAGGCTCCAACAGTGCAACAAACCTATTCAGGAGATTACTAGTTGATAACCACCTTACAATACAGTAGAATGAAAGGTCATCTGGCTTATCTTGAAGATCCAGCTCCTCAATAAAATTCCTAAACGCTCGGTACGTTTTTGCATTTGAACGAATGAAACTCACAATTTCTAGAACACATTTCATAACACTGTCATACCTAAAGCATCAGGTCATCCCATAAGTAATGTCATTTTTTTAGATCGGAATTTGAAGGACAAAAAAAAAAAACTTTTTAATCTAGTATATATTTTCCATCGGAATCAATGACACTCTGCCAACGTCCTACAAGCTTTTCAATGCCATTTTATAAAATTCAGGCGGTTTTGAGGCAAAAAACGTACAAAGCCTGGTGTGCAGGTCATCTAATGAAGTATACTGTTTCTCGTCAAGATAGTTTTGCAGACTCCTGAAGAGATGATAATCTGAAGGCGCAAGGTCTGGAGAATATGGAGGCTGTGGAAGTTTTTCCCACCCAAGCTCCTCAATTTTTGCAGAAGTGATCCGAGTGGTATGAGGACGTGCGTTGTCGCGGTGGAACACTATTCCTTTCCGATTAACCAAAGGTGGTCTCTTTTCTTTTAGTGCAGTGTTCAATCGATCCAGTTGTTGACAGTAGACTTGAGCGGTGATTGTTTGGGTGTGGGGTAAGGTTTCAAAGTGTATTACACCACCTTTATCCCACCAAACACTAAGCAACACCTTCCGAGGGTGAAGATTTGGTTTTGGCTATGGTGTAGCTGGTTCTCCGGCACAAACCCACCGTCGACGGCGCTTAACATTCTGGTACAGTATCCACTTTTCATCACGTCACTAAACGGTGCAAAAACGGATCTTGGAGTTCACGGAATGAAGAGCTGTGCTAATGTCTACCCGCACCCTCAGATTGTCGACCGACAATTCATTGGCACCCATTTTCCTAACTTAGGCACTTTCCCGAGTTGTTGCAAATGTCGATGGATGGTGGACGGGGATGAATTGAGTTTCTGGGCCAATTCTTCGACAGTTATTGAACAGTCTTCTTCAAGTGCGGCTAACAGCAGATCATCATCATCAAACTCAGCAGGGCGTCCAAAGCGTGCTGCATCTGTCAATCAGCAGTCACCATTCCTAAACTTTTGAAACCATCTTTGACATTTCCTCACATGCAGAATATCGTTGCCATAAACGTCCTGAATGTTTCGCGTTGCTTCATTAGCACTATTCCCTTTTTGAATTCGTAAAGCATTATATGCCTGATATGCTCTTCTGATACCATGTTTATGAGGGGTTCACATAGAGCAAAACCACACGTCTTCTATGGTCAAGGTCTGTAAAGTATGTAGCGAAACATGATAGATCTCCTCTTAGATATAACCTTCAGAAAATTTATGCTTAAAGCGAGTAGGACTAATTTAAACTTAACCTATCGTAAAAAACATTACTTATGGGATGACCTGATACTTGCTTACCAAATGACCACGGTGAATGATACAGTGAATAAAGACACACACAGGATACTTGGGATCGCGTGTCAAGAGCCCAACTAGGCCTACATTTTGTCCTACCATAGCTGGTGCTCCATCTGTTGCAACACTGACAAGTTTATTCAATGGTACTTGAGCATTTGATAATGCTTCAAGTGCGTTCTTTACGTCAACCCCTCTGGTTGTTTCTCTTAGGGTCATTAAGTCCAAGAGTTCTTCTTTCACATTTCCATCGCCAGTAACATAACGAACAAATATCGCCAGTTGAGGGTTATCTTTAATATATGTGGATTCATCGAGGGCCAAACTGAATGCAACAGAATTCTTCAAATCACTCTGCAACGAGCATGTAATTTCAGCACTGATCTGGGAAATACGCCTCTCTGTAGTGTGGCGAGAAATAGAAATATTTGCTATTTGTTCTCGAAGCTTTATCTGGAGCGAGAATTGCAGTAACATCGGCAATATTCTTCACAAATTCTCCACTACTGTAGGGAAGTTGAGCACGAGCAATATTCCATGCCATAACAAAACTAGCTTCAGTAGTTAAGTCGGCTGTCTTACACAATGATGAAAGTACAGTTTGTTGGGCAACTAGGCTAGATTTCAACAGTGTTAACTTAGTCTTCCGCAATTCTGATTTGGGAGGAAATTCCATAATAAAATTTTTATGGTTAGTTTCATGATGACGCTTTAAGTTACTGGCTTTAAAGTGATTGAGTGCCACGAGGCAGACAAGAGAGACAGGTTTCCCACCCTTAACAGTAAAGGCAAAGCTCTCCTCCGACTCCTGTTTAAAAACTATTTTCTTCATATTTCCGTTTCTTACACTTTGTCTGCTCAGTCATTTTAATCAACTAAGGGGTTGTATAACTTTAACTTGTATAGCTGAGAAAAATAGCCACTATTTGATCTAAGAAGCCAATTTTAAAACACTCGTTACTACACGCGGCCCGCAGCGCAGCTCGAAGGGTACTGGACACTGATGAGTGGCAACTAGTGATGTAAAAAAAAACGTTTTTTTTTTGTTTTTTGTTGTTTTTTTTGTCGTTTTTTTTGTTTTTTTTCTGTTTTTTTTTGTTTTTTTTAATAATTAATATAGATATTGCCAATTTAATTATAAGGTATACTTTTGCAATGATATATATTATAAAAATAAATAAATAAATAAATAATAAAATAGGCCATATGGTACCAGTATAGAATGTCCTTTTCAGCCTATTTACAGAAAAAACTGGCCTCTTTCTTGCACTGAGTCTTGTATCTTGAGATCCTTAAACTTGTGAGAACACTGGCTGGGAGCTGACTGCCCATTGTCCAACCTTTCCAGGACTCTCCCATCCATTCCTTTAGACCCGCGATGACATATTCCCCCCCCCCCCCCCCCCCCGAGACCATCCATATATATATATATATATACATACACATACACCCATATACATATATACCAATATATACATAAATACTTATATACACATTTATATCTATTGTATACCCCATACACATGCATACATCCAGAATTCCAGATACATACGCATGCATACTCACATATATACCTACACAAACTCATACACCTCTATTTCACCCTTTCATTACCTCCGAGATCATTTAGCACATACAGTAATATCCATACAGCCAAAAGAAACCAATTAAGCACAGACAGAGCAGCAAAGCTAGTATTTATATCCCAAAATGCAAAATTCCAAGAAAGTGAAGTAAAACATGGTGCTACATTGGCTTCGTCAACATCCAAATCTGCAATAAATACCAGTACCTGTGATATTGAAACTATTTGCTTTAATCAATCTAGTGCCCCTTGGGGCATTGGTTTCTGCGAGTATGTAGAGGAATTACGGCATTTGGAAGAGTGAAGTCCATGGTGTAGTGGTTATCGCGTCTGACCGGCAATCGGAAGATCCCGGGTTCGATTCCCAGGTGGTACTTCATTTTTTCATTTGTTGTTTTCTCTTTCTCGTCTTGCGCGGAATATCTCCTATACAAGCGTCGTTCTTTACGTTATTTATACTGCGTGTTCTTTGCAGTTGAATGTATATATATATATATATATATATATAGGGTGGGCGGAAAGTAGCTCCCTATTTTGGATTGGTAAAAAAATACGTATATTATCCATTTATTTCAGAAGAAATAATATGAAAAGGTAGGCATACATGGTAGGTTTTCTCTAAAATTCAATGTGAGTCCAACTCTTTCCACCAGCTTCTGGAGCCGCCCAGGAATGGCGTCCACTGACTTTAGCAGGAACTCCGGCGGGATGGAGGACATGACTTCCCGAATTCGGTCCTCCAGTTCTTCCAATGTCCTCGGTTTGGTGCGGTAGACTTCTTCCTTTACCCATCCCCAAAGAAAGAAGTCGCACGGTGTCAAGTCGGGGCTCCTGGCTGGCGATTGATGTGGACCACGACGACCCATCCAACGCCCAGGGAAGTGGGCATCCAGCCCTTCTGCGCAACACCATGAATGCTGAGCGGTACCTTGCTATGTTGCGAAACGAGGTCTGGCCGGTTGTCAGCACATGGGAGAACATCGACGATCTGATATTTATGCAAGATGGCGCCCCACCGCACTTCGCTCTTGTTGTCCGTGAGTGGCTGGATGCCCACTTCCCTGGGCGTTGGATGGGTCGTCGTGGTCCACATCAATGGCCAGCCAGGAGCCCCGACTTGACACCGTGCGACTTCTTTCTTTGGGGGTGGGTAAAGGAAGAAGTCTACCGCACCAAACCGAGGACATTGGAAGAACTGGAGGACCGAATTCGGGAAGTCATGTCCTCCATCCCGCCCGAGTTCCTGCTAAAGTCAGTGGACGCCATTCCTGGCGGCTCCAGAAGCTGGTGGAAAGAGTTGGAGCCCACATTGAATTTTAGAGAAAACCTACCATGTATGCCTACCTTTTCATATTATTTCTTCTGAAATAAATGGATAATATACGTATTTTTTTTACCAATCCAAAATAGGGAGCTACTTTCCGCCCACCCTGTATGTATATATATATATATATTATATATATATATACACTGGTATTCTTGCCAATCACAATTATATCTATTGTTTTATACCAGTATTATGGATATTATACCAGTACCTGTGATATTGAAACTAGCATATATGCTCTACCCAATCTAGTGATGATTCTTCCATGGAAATGAAGGTTAACCAACATTAGGTTAACAAAAAGGTTCAAAAAAAGGTGAATATTTTTTTTTTCGATCTGGAATATATATACTGGTACTCTTGCCAATCACAATTATGTATATTGTTTGAAATGAGGAAGAATGTTTTATGTTCTAGTTAAAAATATAGGTATATACATATAAAAAATGAGGGTTTGTTTTTCCTTTCTATTATATACTTTTTGTGTGATTCAGTTTTTCTAAAAGATGACTATATACATATACTAGGTATAACCGTATAAGCATGGTAGTATAGTAAATTATAGGTAATACTAATATACTTATTAGATTAAAGGAAGAAAAATATGGAATAAGTTTAAAACAATAAAAAACAAAAAAAAACAAAAAAAAACGACACAATAAAAAACGACTCACATCACTAGTGGCAACTGGTGTTAATTATGTAATTATCCCGCTTAGTGCCTATCACGCAAAAGAAATTGTCGTACGCATGACGCACTTTACTGTCAATTCAATTTTTCCTCGGTTTTTTTTTTTCCATATTTGTTTTATTGTGAAAAAAAAAATTATATTTGTATTATGAATTTTGTCTTTCATGATAAATACAATAAAAACCAAAATTGTCTCGCGAGCCGCAGTTAACAACCTCGAGAGCCAGGGTTTGGCCACCGTTGTAATATATACCATTGCCGATGAAAGGGCAAAAAGGCGAATGTGTAATATCGACGATTGTAATTTGTGAACTGCATATTTAGTTGACTGATAATGAAATGTTATTGAAATGGTTACCCTAACTTAACCTAACCTTGCACCCAAACAACTCAGATGAGCATATCAAAGTGCCAGTGTTGAGAAGTGTTCAAATTACAGCGATACGTTTATCCATCGTCTGCGCTTTTAAAACCATGATACAAACTGTGGTCCGCAAGACTGCAAACGTATGCAGTCAGCGCCCCCGCCAACTGGCTAAGATATGTTGAGTGCCTTTAAAAATTATACCTATTCAAAATTTGATAAAAGACGAGCATATTTTTTCCCATCCGGTAAGTTCATTAACTCTTCGTAAAGTGTAAGGGGTTTCAAAACACCTTAGTTCCCCATTTGCAGCTTACATGTTTACTTATATCGAAATAGTTTTTAGTGATTATAAAAATATATAAAATTCATTTATTTATTGCAGGTATTAAAATTACTCTAGCTGATAAAGTGATAATATAATGGCTTCTCGATTAATTGGTGACTCGGAGGGGCAACGTGTGATAGATCGCATACGAGCAATAACATTTCGGGAAGCTCATGATGCTGGAGCCACCTTTATAACACGTTCATGGGTTGCCAAAAAGTTGCGAAGAAGCGAGGACTTTGTCAAAAGAAATTGGAATAAAACTTTGGATGAATGCGAAATGGATACAACCAAATCTGGGCGCCCAAATTTGCCTCTCTCTCAGGAAACAGAGGACATCATTGAAAGCGGTACGCGTAAGCGGAAAAACAGCTGTGCTAAACTTTCTAGAGATCGAAGTGTTGAGAGGAAAGATCGTTAGTGGCGAGATCATTCGACTGTACCGTCATAGGAAAGGCTTAAAGCCTTAGGTTGAATTTTTCTTGGCTTTGGAAGTTCATGCCAACATCGATGACAGAATGTGGTTTGCCCATTATCTTGAAGATTGGGATGTGGATGATTTCATGCATTTAGCGGTCTCCGATGAATTTTTTGTTTACGTAACACGTCGGCCTAACTACCAAAATGATCGAGTGTGGGTCACAACACCAGATGAAATCGATGACAATGGACATTATCGCGAATTATTAAAAAGTCCAGACTGTGTTGGTGGTTTGTTTTGTTCACTGCAAAGAAGCTCATGTGGGTGCTGAAGCCAAATGGTCAGAGTTGGGATGGACAGTATTTTTGTGATGATATTCTATCCCAACATGTCATTCCTTTTCTAAGAAACCCAAACAATGTTATGGATGTCGATCAGGTCACTTCTGCACGATAAGGCCCCCTACTTTAAGGCATTAGCCACTCAACAGTTGTTGCGGAACCATGAGATCGATTTCTTTGGAAATGAAGAATGGCCAGGAAATTCTCCTGACCTGAACGTCTGTGAACACATTGGATCAGTTATAAAGGACAAGATTGAATGTATCTCGTTTCAAGAACCTGCAGCAAATCGATTTTCGAAGGATACAATGACGCAACACCGAAACTGTTTTAGCAAATTTGCGTAACGATTAAGATCTATTCACGTCACTTTTGGCAAGCTACCCAAAGCGAATTCAGGCTGTCTTGGAAGCCAATGGCGGGAACACCAAGTTTTAATTGTTTCTCATTAAATGCAGGATTAAATTCTCTTTTGTAAGGTATGTTTAGTTTTACTGTACCTCTAATGGTTTAGGCCATGGCGGGCTAAGGTTTATTGGAGCCCCGTACAATTCTGAGATTAAAGTGGCTTAGACTTGCGTTCACAGTCTTTAGTACGAAGTTCTTTACGTTATAGTGCCAACGTGGGCAAACTAGATATTGGCAGACTTTGGATACATTAAAAACTTATGTAAAACTCAGAAATGAAAATAGTCATTGTATTTATACCACAATAAATCTCGTATTCTAGATTTCACGAAGAAACTAGTAAATGGTAGATATCTAAAACTGGTAGTCCAAATTAGACTATGGGAGTGTGGTGTATGGCTCCGCCTCCCGCACGGCCCTTCGGATACTGGATCCGGTCCTCTCTAGAGGACTGCGCATGTCATCTGGCGCCTTCCGCTCCTCTCCGGTTGATAGTCTGCAGGTTGAGTGCGACATCCCTCCCTTGGAGGATCGGAGGTCGTTCCTCATTGCTAAGCACTATCTCCGGATCCTCCGTCTTCCCACCTCTCCTCTGTTCCAGGTGGTTGAGAGGGCGTTCTGCCAGAATGGGAGTTGGTATTTCACCGACACTGTGACCTCCCTCCTCGATGGTATGGGCACTCCTCCTCCATCCGTTATACCGGTCTCTTTCAGGGGTGTTGCACCTTGGGAGAGCACCCCTGTTGCGTGCTGTAGGGCGTTGCGCCCCGTTCGCAGGGCCGATTCTGACTCTGCCTTACTTCGGTCTCTGTTCCTTCAGCATGCAGCGTGTCACTCTGCATGTGTTGCGGTCTTCACAGATGGCTCGAGGTCGTCGGGGGGCGTTGGGGCCGCGGCTGTTCCCCAGTCGTTTGCCCTTGCTCCCCGATGTACCCGTCTCCCTGATGAGGCTTCCGTTTTCACGGCGGAGCTCTATGCCATTCTGAGCGCTTTGGAGGCGGTGCGGGAGCGTCCGGATGGGTCGTTTCTCATCTATTCGGATTCCCGCAGTGCCCTGGATGGCCTGGAGTGTTTTGACCCTGTCCACCCACTGGTCCGACGAATCCAGCTACTGTGCCATATCCTTGTCACTTCTGGTGGCAAGGTGGTGGTATTTTGCTGGGTTCCTGCACATGTTAACGTGGCTGGAAATGAGGCTGCCGATCGAGCTGCCCGTTCCGCGTGCCGACTACAGGTTTCACCCGTGTCCCTCCCCTTTTCCGATTATATCCCTGGCTTCCGTAGGTTTTTGCGCTCCCGGTGGCAGAGTCGCTGGGATGGCGCTGTAAATAACAAACTCTGCAAGATTAAACCCAAATTGGGATGTTGGGCCTCTTCCTTCCATCGGTCGCGCCATAAGGAGGTGGCTTTGGCCCGCCTCCGTATTGGCCACACCCACCTGACCCATGGCTATTTGATGGCCGGGGATCGGGTGCCCCGATGTCCCGATTGTAACATCGTACTCACAATTGCCCACCTGCTGGTGGAGTGTCCGCTTTACTCTGCGCAGAGTATTTTCCCTTTTTGGAGTGCGTCGGGCCTTGTGATAGGCTTGGCGCTATTCTATCGGAAGGTCCCTACTTTTCGGTAACCGGGTTGTTCTCCTTCCTCCTTCGCTCCCGTCTTCTTTACCGGTTGTGACTCTGCTAAATATTTCCTCCTCCTCCTCCTCCTCCTCCTCGTATATTGTTCACTTCCGTTCGCTGTTTCATAGTCTTCGTCCTGGGTTCGCTCTGCTATCCACCTTTCTTTTGGTGGCCATGAGCGGTCATACTTTGAAACAAAAAAAAAAAAAAAAAATATCTAAAACTATAGTAGTTATAAGCTGCGTTATCATTTATAATCACTTCGATTAGGTGATGTTCTCCAGTGTTGTTGGTAAACAACACGGATGATGAAATCTGTTTCAAGCAGTAGTTGGTAAGCAGATACGTATGGCATGCAATTTTAATCCCCTTCAAAAGCAGTTTTACTTTGGAACTAAAAGAAAAAATTCAACAACTTTCCTCCAACTTTGGCCCTAACTCGTTTTCCCCAAGTTGAAGGTATCTTATTTTGAATACAAAAGATCTCAAAGTAATTTAACGCAGACGAGTTCGTAAATGAATATTTGAAACATCATCACTCTTTTCCGTATCACTTAAAAAATGGCGTCCCTATTTCTTTCCCTCTGCCCCATCAAAGTAAGATGTTTAAAAATAACAGTTTTTCATTATCTCCTTACTGCTATTTTCAGAGACCAGCATCAGCTTGAGAAATGTGGCCAAGTCCTACAATTGGGAAAAGTGGTCGGGCGGGATTCCACGTTCGCCCGTACTACCGAAAATAGCTCGTCTTTATTGATCTTAAATTTAGCAATAAATGTTCTCAATGCGGAAAATATTTTAATTAGTTAATCGTGCCGATGATGTATGAATAAAATAATTTTGCGTTAAACGCAGAAACGAAACGTAGGTTTCGAAGAAGAAGAAGAATGACGACGACAAAAAGGGTGCGCAAACTGACTGACTGACTGACTGACCCGACAGAATACGCGGGATTATCGCGGAGAAGCACTCGCGAATGTTTATTTATTCCTTCTTTGACCTAAACTTAAAAACCTTCATTGAGGATCAAAGAAAGACG